>JAQFZX010000062.1:0-113799 GCA_034682405.1 Hydroisotoma schaefferi | reverse complement strand
TTAGGTCATCCAACCAAACGTAGAAGGAAGAAAAGGAGGAATCCAACAGGTTGAAACAAATCGTCAGGTCACGGTCGTAGGTCAGCACTACAGCGTCTCGATATAGCGATTTTCAATCGCAACGTTAAATTACGCACAAAATGGTACTTTTTTTGGAGTAAAAGCGCAAAAATTGCTCACTTTACGAATATTTTACTTTTAAATGTGTAGGAGCAAAAAACAGAATGTCTTCCCTTGTGCTTGAAGCTAGCTTTTTGTCATAAACTGAAACTACTCAACGTATAATCTCATAAGCTGTTGTCCAAATGGACCAACTTCTCCCGTGTGTATTTCATTTTTTATATGACAAGAAGCTGTATTTGCTGAAGTAAGTAAAAAGGGTTCGTTCGGGCTTTACTGAGCTCCTTCGGCTTTGGTTATGGGGAATTGAGTAATGTAATTTGGTCTTAAATCATAAAAATATTATTTTCTACCTGTGTTGACTTTTGAAATTTCAGTGTTGTTTACGATTAAAGTAGAATCGATCTCATAATAATTTGTATCAGTATTTCTTGGCCTCTGTTTAATTATAATCCCAATTTCCATTGGCATAAATCTATCCAACACATTTACTGTTTATTGATTTTTTAAAAAGTATTTTAATTAAAGTTTTAATCAACTGCTCCTGCCTTCATAATGTCAGCAGAGAAAATGTACGTACATTATGATTAAAATGTCCCGAGAAGGTCACATCGCAGTAGCCAGTTGCTTTGAAGTAGCTAAGGTAAGCTTTGTTCTGGCAATCGTGAGATTTTTAGAGAACTTAAGTGTAAGTAATTTTCCTATTGAGATTTCACTAAAAAATGAAAGTACATCTTGCAGAGTGATAGACAAAGTGCAAAAGGTTCCCAGATGTGCAAAGAGTAGTTAAAGTAGTTAGTTATGTACTTTACTCGACATGGACATTCGTAGCATCAACACTTTATTACCCAACTTCTTGTCCTCCGCCTAAGTTGTGTTTCTAAGAGATATTACAACCCTTTTTGGAAGTTTTACCATTATCCACGGTTTGCACGGATCCAAGGTGGTAAGACATTGTAAGTACTACACTACACTACTATCAACAATCAGAGGTTTTATGGTAAAAAAGGTGCAAATGACCCAGCAGGTCACGGAGCTGCTGAATAAAAGTATTTTATTGATTTGCAGATCCGGTACACGATATACACGTTTCCAATCTCGTCAATTACAACAAGCCCAAACTAAATCTTCATTAGACTATACCATCCTGCGTGTACATTATTGACTGGACGGAACCACCAAGTTTATCATAGTTACATTAATTTTATTTACTGTACTTCTAAGCAGAGTTATTCAAATAGTCAGGTCAGAATTACGACAACTGTGCGATAAATGATGGCTGTTGAAGTTCGGAATAACAATGATTACGTCTCGCATTTTGGAAGTATAGCAGGTAGACAGGTATGCATACTAAACAACATGTTTTTGCAATTTCATCCAATAAAATTTCATCCGAGTGTTTAGTGCCTAACCTTTAGGTAATTTTCCATCAATAATGGAATATAACTCATGCATTTTTCGGTATTCATTCTGAGCCGTAAAACATGCGATATGACTAATTAAGGTGGTTGCCGCAGTCTGAAAGTTTCCTTTCATTCCTCAAGGGTATTGACTGTCTTTTTAGGATCCTATTGACGACTTTTCTAAACTTGATAGCTTGGCTTGAGAAGATTTCGGCTGAACAACAGAGAAAAATGCTTCTGCTATGTTGCTGTCTAAAAGACGAGTTTCTTTCGTGTAGGAAGAATCCTCTATCTGGTGTGCGTAGAATATTAAATAAGAGGAATTCTTTCATCTTGCTAGAGCTTGATCAATCTTTTCTAAAGGTTAAACGCTTCAGCAAGCGTAATAACAAAGTCTTGAGGAAAAAACTAAAAAAGTTTTTCGGACAAGGAGGAGAGTGTCATTTTTTTTGGATGGTGTCGGAAATCTAATTGGAATTAGAATAATTGCATACTTCTTCGTCTCATATACAGCTATGTATGTAATCTTCTCTTACACGAATGGAGATAGTTATGAATCATAGCTTGAATTAGAAATCTTTTTGTTTGTAGCATGCTTTAATGGTATGGTGAAGACTAAAGAAAAATACCGACACTTTTCGGTCAGTTGAAGATCAAGAGGATTGAAGAATTTACCTGAGTGCAGATTAAAGTAAATTGATCTAGTTATATGACATAAAAATGCTCAGAGAGTAAACCAGCTTTTCTATCGCCTGAGATAAGTACACAAGGTGTAACCGTAGGTTGCACTGGCCCTTGGCGACTTCTTACTGGCATTACGACTGCTTGTTTTGTTTGATAACTCTTAAAATTACAAGTTTATTCACATACAAAGAATAGAAAAACAGTCTGAACTAGGAATTTAGTTGATAAAGATGGAAGCTTCTAGGTTACTTAAACTGTGTTGAATTTAAACAAAATCGTTTTATTAAGTATATGGAGTAAAGATGTACAACAATCAGACAGAATCATAACAAGACGAAGAGAAAGATTTGATTATCTCATGCGATTTCTCTCTTTGGACTTAAGTAGCATTATTATTATCGTGATTTATCAAACAGAGGATATCAACATTTAGTAGATACGTATACTTGCCGTTTTATAGCCTTTTTTCATCGCTATCCTATACATTGACTTTTGAACATTCCATTCCATCTTTGACTGCTTTTATCAGGCAGAATTAAAGTGGCGTAAAAAACCTAGTGGTGTAGTAAATCTCGTTTAACATTCTTTGCCAAATATGCCTCATTTGGATGGTTGAGCCTGAGTGAGTGAAGTTAAGTTGTTGCTGGCTGATTACAGTCATTTAATAACCGATAGGTCGAGATTTTGGCGTTTACTTGATTATGTCAAACTACAGACAAATCATTTAAGATGTATGCTCTCCGATAAGAATATGACCGACCAGTTGTTATGTTGAATCTGACGGATTACTGCTTCTTATTCCTGGTTGGGCTTTTAGTGGTTTTTACCATTTGTGCCTTTAGCTACAATAAATTATGATATAAGATTGTTAGAATTGATTCGAAAAAACCCACGCACGAAAGGTTCAACGGCTATGTTGCAGCAGCTTCTTTTATTTGGAAAGATGCAAAGAAAACAATATTGCATTTGATTGAAAAGATTATTTGCAGTGAACCATTTTGCAAAAAAGTTAAAAGGACTGTTATCGTTATTCGTAATATGAACGATTATTTTAGATCATTGGTTGTAGCAAATCGATTAAGGCAATTCAAATAGGTGCGTGTAAACGGAGATAAGTCTTATTTTCTCTTTAAAAAAGGTGCAATTTTTTTACTTTGTTTATGATGTCAAAATGTGGAGTAATTAAAAGGAAAACATGATATTTTTTATATGATTGTTTGGAAAAGATAAGGAGAAAGTATTGTTAAGGTATAAATATATGTTGTATTGGGAACTCACAACCTGAATACATGGACATTCGATAGTTTGATAATAATTCTTGAAGTTGAAAAGATGTCCGTTTAAAAAGGGTCTACCCTTCTCATTCGTTCTTCAACATCATTAGAGATTTTTAACGAAGCATCCATTTTCATTATTAAATAAAATAATATATTGCTCTTGAAAGGCTTACACTAAAGCGTCTTTCGTGGGAAGAGAAAGCAGATATTTATTTAAACAAAGGAATATAGAAATGTACAATAAGTGCCGCTTACAGAGCCGTCAAAAAAGGATAAAAAAATCTTTTTTCTAGTGAATTCAAAACACCCAACCCAACCCACTTTTCCAAGTCTTTTACCCAGCAGATAACCTGTGCCTCTTTTTTCCAAGAACCCATTGTTTACTGCCATCAAATCCGAAAATTTCCATCTATATTTTAAAATAATCTAAAGTTAAGTACTTTTTGTAGGTAAAAATGTTTGCTTCTTGATATAGTGTGATATCATTACTCTGACCTTTTCTCCGAATTCTGATTTTAGGAAAAATAATCGTTTAATTATTTTCTGTCAACTAAACTAACGAATGCTAAAATTTGTTCATACCCTTTGGTCCTAACTTTTAATGTGAATGAATGTGTAAAATGGTGTTTGTAAGGCTCTTAACTGTGTCTGTCTTGTCTATGTGCAACTATTCTATTCCTTCTGCTCTAACACTGTCACTTCCCCTTGGATGGCGTAAGAAATTAGGGGATAACTTTTGCCTTTATGCTAATTAACACCAAAACACGGATAGCGTAAAATAACGGTAATCGGTCGAATGTGCGAATGTTTTTGTTCGAAAGCCTCAAGTTCGATGTTATGAAGTTCGAAAAAACTAAATTTTTATTTTCGAAAATCTTATTATCGAAATATTTAAGTTATTTACAATCAACCTTATTAAGTCCAACTTCATAAATTACACAAGATAACCTGAAACAGAGCGTTACGGTTTCAGCAAATCTGTCGTAAAAGTTCCAAAACTCAATCAGAAAGTTTACGTCTTCCCAAATATTGCCAACATACGTGTCAAAGCAATATCTAAAATTCTGTTTAATTGGGTTGTCAACTCGATATAGACCTCGAATCTCTGAAAAACGAGCGTGGACATCTACAGGAAGTATACAAAGGGTAATGCTGAATGGCATTTCATTCAATTTCGGTAAAATTTACAACTTTAGGCTTTCGAACTACTGTTTTTTCGATTTAAATGCCGTTCGCACATTAAAGTCGAGCTTTAGGCGTTCGAACATTGGACCTACAACCAAAATAGTGAAATGAAGGGAATCCTTTCAAGGAGTATAAATTTTCCTTGCCGTTTTGAGTGTAAACATTTTAAAATCTCTAACGAACAATCGATAAGATTACCTGGTCGATGAAATTACGAATGTTTATTTGTTTGCAAGAGTCGAGGTCATTTCACCATCACAAGCGTAAAAATAGGTATTCATCATAAGCAGAGATTGTTCTTTCACGTTGTTATACAAACCTTGTTCCTTGTTCTTTGTAGATCATTATAAGACATTTTTCCATGCAGGGCTTTTCTGTTCTTTTCATATAATTTCAGTCCCTTTCTAGTAGGACGGTGTTTGACTTGGATGATGACGATGGACGGTGCTCTTTTATAATGTTAGTGGAGTGCATGATTTTTCTGTAAAATTAAGCTCAAGTTCTTGTTCAACCTGTGAGCTCCCCTAAATCTTTTTTGTATTCATTTTACGTGACCCCCTGTCGCTCTAAACAACCCCAGCAACGGGCCCTTGTCTGCTGGAAATGATCTTTCAACCGATCACTCTTCAGTACAATTCTCAGTCCCGCAGCAGTTCAAGTTCTAATGTTATCGTAGCAGCAGTTGTTTCCCCATTTTTTTTCCTTTTCGCTACCCGCTATGCACTATCTTAACGCAATGCAACCTTTCAACTTGATCGAACTTGGAAACAAAATGGTGTTTTGCGGTAGAAGAATGTTTTTTAAGAATTTCATCTTCCTTGATACGTTTTCTTTTTTAAAAAAGGTGCGTATCACCCTATCAAAATGAAGGTAAAATATTTAGGGATGGGTACAGGTACAGACATGAACATAAGGACGCATTCGTAGAATTCCGCTTAGTTATTAACCGTTGCATATAATCTACTAGAAAGGTTGAGGCTGGAATTGCAATTATGAGCAATTATTATCAATTAAACTGATGCTGGTTGGTAATCAGATTTACAGATAGAGGTACCTTCAAATAAAGGTTCTCGATTTCCTTGGAGGTGAAATACAAGAGTGTGAAGCGCCTACCGTCTACCTATATAATTTTCACTTCTGAAACTCCAAGACCCGTAGAAACTGGACAGATTACCTGGATATAATTATAGTACATAAATTAGACGCTAATTGAACCGCTCAGTCAGCTAATACAGAGGAAGATCGGTAAAGCCACCTGACATGCTTTTGCTGAACTCATTATTATAAGGATGAGAGTTGGAAGGTCGCTCGTTGAATAGCTTTCATATTAGGTTAGTAAGGTGTGCCAAATTGTAATTATCAAATTTAAAGCAGTAAATTCATCATGAGCTATAAAATACAGTATTTAAAATTTTCTGTGATTTTATGGCGCCGCTTGTAACTACCCACAACTCCCCTTCTTTGTACAACAAAGATTAGCCCTTGCCTTGCTCCAGTTATGAAATGTTCTAAGCTTGAATCCATAGACATACAATCCAGTGGCTTTTACTTTCCGTGCGTTTCTGCCTTCGTTTGTTTGACCGCTGTACATTCCCAAACGCTTCTTACAGTGTGGACGCACTACACATCGGTTTAAAAGGAGTGTCAAGGAGCAAATTGTAGTTTATAAGACCAGAGACCTGGACCATCAGGGGGGGGGGGGGTAAAAGAGCCTTCTCAGTCCAATATCTTCTTGAGACACATGATGATTATGATGCATCAAATAAATATAATGAAGGAAATAAAAGTGACGATAATGATCCATGGGTACTGCAAGAGCGGGTATGGTAAAGGAATTGCCACAGTAGTGCTGTACAGTTGCCAAAAGCTGTGAGAATTAGTTCCGGCTTATTGTATGCAATTTTGTTTGGTTTGTGCTGGGAAATGATCTCGTCCCTGTAAGACGGTAGGGAATGTTGAAAATGATTTCCGCTGAGTAAATTTAAGTCCCCTGTAAAGGTGCATTCATGGTATGGTTACCGCTAGGCCCCGTCAAGGTTACTGCATGGTGCGTAGATCGTTTCATCTTGGCTAATTGAATGCCTTTTGCCCCTCAGATAATCATGGAATGAATGCAACTTAACTGTGTCACGCAGGCAGCTTGCAGATCTTTCGTATATAACCCTTACATTTCATAATGGGCTTATCCGACTAGTTATTTATATCGTACAATCTAGCACGGAATAAAATACTCTTCCAGCCTTCGGGTAACCACCACATGTCAAACGTGAAGAAATAGATTTCAATTCGTAACCCAAATCGAAGTTTTTATAAAACTAAGTTGAAAACAAATATCTCAGTAGCACGTCAAGAAGTTTTACCTGTGCCCCAGAAAAAGTGACTTCTGAGACTCATTTACATAAGACTTGTGAAGGCATATGTTCCTATTTTATTTTTTTGTAAGCTGTGGTTAGTTCTTTATTAAAACTAGCATCTGATTAGCTATAAACTAAACGAGGTACTTAAGCAAGTATTATCCTTTAGATACATATATCCCCAGCCTAAATCTTGAAACTTCGGCCTCGGTTGAAGAAAAGTCAGAAGTCATCTTGCTTATTGAGCTCGTACCTGTACAAGTGATGGAGGAAGATGGGTCACGTAAACAAAAAAGAGCGTCCCAGGGGCAACCTCTGTGATTGGGATCATCATCTGATGATATAATGCCGATGATGGTTCTTCTTTGCTTTCTGATGAGCTCATACTTTTTATGAACTTAAACTAAACTAGGTAACCTTGCAAGTACGGGGAAGAAAGATCTTGGATGGGGTCAGCTGTAAAGCTTTACTGATCACCTTCTGTTACAGCTCAACAGCAATCCAAGCCGTTTATTGTTTTGCTTTTAAAATAAACAGATACTAAAGCCATAAACTAAAGCATAATATAAGGGGGAAAGTCTCTTAAAGTACGGATGCAAAGGGCCCTCCTTCCAGTTCCAGGTTACCTTGAACGTAATCCCCTCACGTACGTAGTAGAATGATTTTGTGGTACTTAAAACAGTAGGGTTGATTGTTTATGTGCTGGAGTACAGATTCACATTAAAAATGTAAAGTATAATCTAGGGTAACGAGACTAAAATTGACAGAACTGATTGCTACTGCATCAGTTGGATAAATTAAACTTATCTACATGCGACGTGGAGTTTTCAGTTTTTATCTTGCTTTCATGACGAGTTCTATCGTTTGCGTTGGTTCAGGGATTTTTTTTATTAAGATCCATCAGTACACAGAGTGTTACCTTTGGAGAACATGTTCCCCTCCGTACTGCTATCACGTCAGATTATTATAATTGACAAGAATTTTTTACCGTTCCAATTCTTCTGTCTGTTCTGTGGCTTAAACCTTAATATCAAAATGCTATCTTTTATTTATTTGGGATCTCTTAAATTTTTTTTGAAGATCTACAACTCTAATTTATCTCTGTATAGTTAGATTGTAAGATCACAAAAAATTTAGAGGAGTACTTTTTAAGGATGAATTACGGTTTTAAAACAAAATTAGAACCAGCTTTTTATAAAACTGAAAGCAGCTAGTATTCAGCGACTAAAATAAAAAACTTTGGTTGAAATTGAGGTAGCATAGCACAAGCTAACAATACTCTGATTTTCCAGCGCTTTCCCAAAGGCATTCACATTCAAGGATATAATTTTTCATAGGATGATAAGACGGTAACAAATTGATAATAGACCCCGTCGTATAATAAAACTATAGGTATTAGCGTGTTTCTCGCCTTTTAGAAGTTTTTTTTCGTGAAGATTACACTTGGTTAGTAAATATATGAGTCAATGCAGTGTAGTACTTGGGATGGGACGGAAAAAATTATTTTTATCCCCTCGGGTAGCAAGATTTAGAAAGACAGGTAGTGTTGTTATTACATGTTTTGAGCGTTGGAAGCTCCAGTCTTCAGTCCAATCCTATCAAACTAGGAACAAAAGAAGAATGATGTGTAATTATGGACATTGAAATGGGATTTAGATTAGCAAAAAATTCAAATTGATTCTACTTCGTTAGCTTCTCTAAATACAAACTTGGATTTTAATTAGAGACAACAAGAGTGTTATTTTTCCAGTAAAGATGCATCCTTACTTGGAAATGCGTACAATACCTTAGTAGGACTACAATGCTTTTTGTTTCGGTTATATTCTTCGTTTTTTAATCGTTGGCTAAGCATACGGCTGTCCAGCATTTTGACTACATTTTTCATCATGTATCCTCGAAGGTAGATATTAAAGTCATATTAACCTACTTAAGGCTTAAGGTTCTAGCCCTAATTTTATCAAAATGAACTTCTAAAGGTAGCATTGTATATTTACATGGTGAGAATATGTATGCATTCACTCCATGCTTGATGTTTAAAGGATCAAAGTAACACAGGTAAGTCTAAAAAATAGAACAACCTTGTCACAAGATTTCTCCAGAACACCCACCAAGGGATCAAGAAAGCAATTTTGAGACATTTGTATCTCAGACAGACAGATAAAAATGAACCTACAAGCTGAATTCATCATATTATCATTATATAAATAATATTATTATCATCTGAATAAAAAATAGTTCTTTTGTCAACTGCTCTGTTGAGGTCTAACTTACATGATTAGGTATTCTCAACATGACTAAACTGACTGGGAACTGTGGTGTTCCTCTGTCGTCAATAAATAACACATTTATTTCCTACTAATATCTTCGAAACAGATCTTCTTACACACGTACTAAAAAAGGTAGATACGAGGATACGACATATGTGTAGTAAAACGCATGCATGCTTTTATCGTTATACGGAGTGTTTATATTTCCACTTCTTTTACAACTCGTATTTAATTGTTTAAAACTTGCTGAATTCAATCTTAACAACCTCATCAAAGCACTGGCGGATAGTATAATTATTCAAGAATGGCTGACAGAACAGGCGTAATCACAAGGGAATTCCTTACCTACCTGCTTTCCCTGCATACCTAACTGATCTACAGTTGAAGTTTTACAAGTTACACTTCAGGTTGGGAAAAAACCCTGTTAAATATTCAGTTGGCAACTAAATCTGAAATTAAACGAGTGTTTGATGACTTTAGATGGGGATAATAATCCTGGATGGATCATAAATGCTTCTTGGTTAATTTATGACTTGATTTTGATTAGGTACTTGTTTTCATCAAAAGGGTTCTTGATTGCTTCTAAAGCAATCGAAGCAATTAAAAGTACGCTGCTTTTGTCTACACTTTGAAAGCATCTAAGACAAATACATAAAAAACAAGAGTAGACGAGCACCTATACTTACACTAGTACTGCTGCTATTATACAGGAGTAATAAAACCATGCATGCATATTTTATGGATATTTGTCTCCAGTAATCATCCCTCTTAGTGCTTACTATTGTACTGTATAGTTAGTAAACGAATTCATTCCTCAGTCAAGTGTATCTTTCACACATTTTTATGACTCCTAAAGTCAAACTTCTATTTCTATTTTTACAACGCCATTTTTACCCTACAGCAAACCTTTACTTCGAAGATCTAGCTATTAATTTACAAATAACAAAGGTTGATAAGGGGGCAAAGTAGAATTTTAAGTGTAAGTTTAGAATATTAATGGAAAATCCAAGTATGAACACAAGAGTGTAGACTAATATTAATAATATTTTAAATGACAGGCTAATAGTTAAAGGGTAAGGGTTGTCCACTACCGCTGTTGTAAGCCGTAGAGAAGTCACAAATAGCTAGGTGTCTCAATTGACTTTTATTTATTTGCAGACTTGCATAGTTTTCTACCTGTGTGTATTTTGTATAGATAGGTGTACTTCTATTCTTAATGTACACACAGAAAAAGTTCATCTCACTTCACTTACTTAACTTTATGGTTATTGTTCCTTCAAGTGGTCTATTGTGTTTGGCATTCACTTGGCTCGGTTGGTTGGGCCGGAAGACTGTCTCTTTCCTTTGGCTAGAGCTATAGCCAAGTTAAAAAGATGCTTTACTTGCTTTACATATACCCTGGGACAAATGCAAACTTAGCTGTTTCAAGTATTCATTTAATCAAATTAAGCTCTGCCACTGCACTAGCAACCGAGAATAAGCTTAAAACAAACGAAAACATGCTTGACTGAGTAAAATCGTCTGTTGGGTCTTATGCGACTCAAAGATTTGATGCTTGCATGGTCAAGGTAAGAATTGATTTTCATAATTTAATTTGCTTTGATAATTTTTTTGGAAGCGAAAGCAGCAAGTTATACTAATAGTCAGAAAAGGAGTAGAAGTGCAGTTAGTAAAACTAAACTGTCAAGGTTCGATAAATGTGTGATACGCTAACTACTGTCGGCAAGTCTTACGCGTTTTTATGCAAAAGAGAATTAAGTCAAAGCTTATTGCACGAAATATAATTATAATCTAGGTTTTCCACAAACGAAACGGACGGACCAGTTTCATAAATTATCTGGTAGTTATTCCTTCAAGATATTCCCTCCTGATATGTGTTAATGATGAAATAAACAAAGTTATTTTCCCATTATTCCAATTGCTGTCCATTAAAAAAATGAATTTATCGGCCACAGTAATAAGCTTCACCCTAGTTCTGGCAGTTAAAAAAGATTACGGTAACTTTAAAAAAGTAAGATTTCATTTTCCACTCAACAAAATCCCATTCCTATTAAAAGGCAAAAGGTAACCGATAGACAGACATCAAACTCATAACATGAACTAGGCGGAGGAAACGGAACGTTTATGTCCATTAAGTGAGCCAAGTTTACTAATGGAATCTTGTTAGATTTTTTCTTCTTTCATGAAAACAGAATCATATCATCTTTGCGAGGTGCAAAATAACACCACGTAGCTCAGATGAGTATTACAATGTTAAATACCTAGGGAAGTTTCTTATCTGCAAACGGCTCCTGACAGGATAAAAGCGACTTTAATGGTCAGAAGGTAAGTTTGCAAAGCTATTTCAGACATTCTTATACCAAACAAACGGTCAGTCGTCAGTGAGTCCGAGGGAATGTGAAGTTCATTTGATGAGTTGTTTCACAAGTTTTAATGTATCTAATGAAATCAGCATAACTTTTACAATGTGCACTCTTTCCTTCCAATCTTTTTATTGCTTTCCTCTGGCAATGCTGCCTGGTACTTTATCTAAGAGTCGATTCGTGTGCAGAAAGTTATTATTCCATCCTTGAACCTTCACTCGATGTTGTGAATGGAATTTCTATCTTTCTAACTTCTAGCTTCACCTTTGTTTTGTGAGCTCATCTCATTTGACTTGACATCTCGATAAACAGTGAACAGAACCAGAGGAATCCAATCCGTCTCGCTTACCAAAAGCTAGCATCTTAAATTTTTAGGAGAAATTGCCAGATTATGTGTGCTATAAAAAAAATGCATGTACTTTCTGCTTGCATTCCATGGTAGAAGAGTGGACCTCAGATGCAATAGTAGTCTTTCCTGATACTCAACTATATAACCAGCTTCAACTACTTGGTTTTTCTAACAAAGGTTAGCAAACTACGCGGTGTCGTAAAGAAGTTCGAATCATGTTAAATAATTAGCTACAAGAATGAGCAACTTTTAAGGGAAAAAATTAATGAAACTTTTTTACCACAGGATTAAAGGATTGTATACACAGCTTTTACACTCAATTAAGGATCTTTTCTCCGTTAATATCGTAGGAGTATTATTACAACAAAGAAAGACGAGTTCTCAATAATGCTAAGTACTTTATAACTACGACCAAAAGCCATTCTTTGTTAAGTTGTATTGGATGGATCTCTTGCTTTTTGGTTTGGATAAAGAATAATAAATCAGAAAGTCCATGTGCATCTCGTATTATGATTATGATGAGATAAACCGTAAGAATACATTTGAAGCTAAAACTACACGTTCCATCATGAATTTTATTAATTGAATATGCAAAACATAAACATAGACATGATTGGGCTGTACACTGAAAACTTTCATATCCATTCCATATTTCACGGTTTGTTTGCAGGGGACCTACTAATAATTTACTTTATTTCATTATTCTGCACTTTATGAGGAATAAATGGCTCCTTGAGAGCTGCTGGGGTTGGTTGTGTAAGCTTTTTAGAATATTCTCTTAAGTTAAAACCCTGTCTAAGTCCGCCGAATATTAACCACTAGTACTAGATAATGCAGCAGGTACGTTTTCTAACGCGAGATAGGCAGAAACTGCATTGTCGAGAGCGATTGAACGCTTTAAAAGACTTCTTGCATAGCATCGGTAGCATTATTCACAGCAACTCCTCTTATTAAACTCTTGGCATTATGGATTACTCGAACTAGCTGGTTGAAGCATTTTTCTCAAAAAATGCATGAGCTGCATTGATTAGATGGGCTTTGTATTATAAAGCAGGAGTGTGGATTAAATCTGGTATAACTCTGATTCTTGTGATTTTAACAATATTTGAACATTTGCGACAATAGTGTTAGAAGTTGTTCCATCAAGAAACCAAATTTAAAGACTTCAGTGGTTATTCAGTTACAACATGGGCTGAAGCCGTTTTTGGGTAAAGCAGGTAACTAACTAGCTAGTGCGAAACGTTAAACATAAATGACTGAAACAATGCAATTGATCTCAGTCAAAACAGAAGAGGTATAGTAATTCGTAAATATTTGGCACAACCGCATTCTTCAATGAGGTAGAATTACTCGACGATTGCATGCACAGCATTGCCCATCGGTAGCTCTTTTAATTAATTTCTACAAACGCAGCCAGTTAGGAATTGAATACTTCTATCATCGTCATGCCTTCTAGATATTTTGTAAAGAAAACTGAAGTCAGTACATTTTTCGTAAGGAATGATCAAGAAATCATGTATAGGCTTCTTTGAAGAGGATTAAACTCCAGGCGCCATTCGTGGGAAGTTGTTTATACCAAATCTGCATAATCTAGTTCCAAGAAGCTTGCTATTGAATAATTCCATTTACTGTCGATAATTTTTGAAGAGATTTGTTAAGCTCAAGATTAGTCGAGTCGAAAAAGGGCTGCTGAAGTAATAAAGGACTAACGGCTCTATCACAGCACAACATCGACCGCAATAGTCAGGGCTTGGAACAAGTGTGAGAGAGATAGATGAAAGAGAAAGAAGAGAGATATAAAGCTAGAGTAGATTAAGCATGCATTGCACATTCTTCATCGCAGATTAGCTGTCAGATCAAAGGGGTTTTCGCATAGTCATCATTATCAAACCAATACTGTAAAGTTACTACTTGGATACGTGTGAAAGGTTCCGCTTGACAGGAAAATTCCTTTCATTTACGATTCAATCAATTTTTTTAGTACATAACTCCTCATCGCTTCCCTGCCCAAGAAAATATTCAAAGCGAACTACTGTCAAGTAAAATCAAAGGGTTTTACCTGCTTTGTTCGAATTCAAGATTCGGTTATTCAAAATCTGTCTGCCTCTCCTTGCTTTATTTCGAATGGCTACTAACTTTAAACCTATCATACTTTGGAGAATACATCGTCAAGGATAATACACCTACTATATTTGCAACAGTTCATTGGATGATAATTGTAGTTTATAGTACATCAAAAAACCACCGCTTGTTCACTAATCCCTTTATATTTAAACGACTTGAGTACGGAATAACAATAAATATAATGCACGCTACAAATTAGCCTAGTTGGTGCTCCTTTAAGAGAACTTTCTTCGGGTGCTTCTTAAACGTATTGTTTCCTATTTGTTTGTATACTTACTCGTGTAGTATGGTTCGGTAGGTAGGTGTGGTGTAGTATTAGACGTGATATTCATAGAATGTAAATTGAATAGTGAAGTTGGTCCAGGATTTCATTAGACAGTGCATTACATTACAACATTTGCTCATTTTGGTGTTCATCCTTTCTTAGACGAAAGAGCTTAAGAAACCCCACTTGAAAAGGCAATGAACACCTTTTGCTTCTGAATAAGAAAATGAACTGTACTTCTCATGTCCTCTTTTTACACAAATAATCTTTCGTTTGCTGGCTCTCTACCTGGGTGCTACTGATGATCTTTTCCAGCTGCCCTTTTACATGAATAATGCTTCTTCCAAGAGAGTTGATGCATGATGTCCTGATATATTTTTCTTGTAGTGAGCAGTCTTTAAAATGTAGAAACTATATTTGCCTCAAGAAAAAACTATATTTTCCAATTGGTTTATACAAAATGTCATGCTTGTGGATATAGGGCATTTAAAATAGGGAGTGCATTTGTCTTCTCGTTTTGTCAATACGTAATAATACACTCCTGGTCTTGGAGGTTATTGATGATGATGATAGAGGTAGGACATACCACTACCGTAACAAATCTTTATTATAATGCATCAACTTATTTTCTTGCCTACGTTTTTGGGTAAATCCATGATTTTTGTACGTCCAGTGAAGAAATATTACCTATAAATATGCAATGTAGATGTTTTGTCACTGATTGCCAACTCTGGAGTTCTTAGATCTTTCTATGATTGATTTTTTGAACTTTAAGAATTTGGCTCAGCTTACATCTGTAAAGTTTTGATCGAACATTACCAGAGTTGCGTTGACAAAAGCCAAAATAACTATAAATATACGCAAGATTAACTTTTTACTTGAGCAAGCATGCCACGATATATGTCGTTATTAAAGTTAAAAATAAATCGGCCTTAATGGCATGTTTCCTATCTCCTACTTGCTTTCTCAATCCTCTCCATAGGTCCATATCTTTTTCATAAGCTTCCAGACAAAAGTATCAAAATCAAAGCTATTTCTACGAGCAAGCGTACAGAACACAAACAAATGACGGAGACCTGCTGCCAGTCTGAATTAACTGCAGTCTCCAATTTTCATGCTTTTCCATCATCGTCAAATGTCATTTTGATACTCAAAGTATATCCGTAACAAACAACAAAGACATTTGAAACTTCTTAAGGGCAGTTTCTAGAGAAGGGAAACTTTCTGTAGCCTGAAATAAAGGTAACCCTTGTCCGTCAAAAGTTCCACACCGCGTCCTTTTGTACAGGTGGAATGAGCCCTTCAGATAGTTAAGGACTGGTCAGTATAATCTAGACACAATTCTAGTAGATTCTCTACTCTTACTATAGCCTATAATAAGACCCGTCCCCTATCCGACAGAAGCTTCCTATTGTTCTATCTTCGAGAGCACAAAAGACCTTGGACAAGGCTTTAAGAACTTATTACTATATTGACTCTTCACCAAAGGCTGTGGAGTACATCAATTTTGAGTAAAAATTGGCCTAAATTCCCCTTGTACGCCTCAGCTTGTGGGTTTCCTACTAATGAGTTTTTCTCAGGTTTTGAAGGCCTCCGTAAGCCAATGGATGCAGGAGTCACTAAGTGCTGCTGATGAGTTGGAGACTTTGAAGTCATCGTTGCGTACCTAACCTCACCTTTCTCATAAAAATAAGTAATATTATTATTCCTATGGAATATATGGGGTTGTTAATATTTCCATTAGTTTTGTGTAGTTTGATAGCATCAAACGTGACTTTCTACTCTACTTTAAGTTCCTTTTGCTCTATGGAAGGGAAAAACTCTTATTTTTTAATTCTCAGAAACAACTGGCTTATTTGTCCATAAGAAGGTTGGACCTCTACCCAATTTACTTTTACTTTGATTTTAGAAAATCATTAAAGTTGCTGTCATGCTGAGACTGCGAGCTGAAAATGATAAGATTAATCAATACGAGGATGTTGTTACAAAAGAGTAACATTATTAAATTGTTGAATTTTACATATGATTCCTTTAACCAAAGGCTATAAAATCAAAGGTTAGAGTATGAAATAGTAGGATATCGCATATCGTATGCTTTGTTTTGCACTTTCTGTACTATGATGGTTTTCTCTTTCTTTTAAAACTAAAAAAGGCTCGTTGAGATAAACGAGGAGCGGTAATTGTCCGTTGATGTCTACTAGTGGAATTAATTATCCAAGCTTATTCATGATCCTGAGCACGAAAGTCCGTAGGATGGCTACTTACTGTGGGGTTTATTCTGCATTCAGTAGTATAGCAGTTACTAAAGCTGTAGATAGAGATTGGGGGATTATAACTCATTTTATTACCATAAACCATTTTTGTCATGCTGCTGCTGTTACAACGGCTCGGGTGCTACACATTAAGTGGTCAAGCCTTCAGAAATATATTCTGATTCACATCTTCCACCCAGACCCAGCTAATGGAAGGCTTTTTAATTCTTAAGACAATTTAAGCCACTTTAACTTAGAATTTGTTCAGCAGAATCCTTTTAACGTTGTCAGTCAGTCAGCATCAGACTACAAGAGATGGGCTGCAAAAAATACGCTTAGACTGACAGGATGGCTTTGTATTTTTTATTTGCACAGACAAGTATAGCGCGTAGTATAATATTTCGTATTAGGTGTGAGATAGTACTACTTGTAGCTGACCTTTTAATCTGGGGGTTTAGTCTTATCATAAGTATTATTAGATCCAAATGCTTAAAAGTTTATCATCCTTCTCATAGTGACCGTTGGTCTTACACGTCTTCATTAAGCAAGAATATCTTAAAACACATTAACTTAAGCTACTTAAGTTTTCACTTTCATTATGCTTTGGGGAAAATTACTTAGTGAAATTGCTGTATTTGTTTTTAAAGTTATAGAATGCAATAAAATAGAGCAATACCGTGCTAAATATTATTGTCAATGAAGAAATGCACGTATACCATTAGAATTACTGTCAATATCGGTAACTAATTTTTATCAAGGCCACTATAAAGCAGATATTTAAACACGATTTGTTCTGATGATTATGCGAGTCAGCTCGATATGTTCGTGGTCTGTAACTAAATATTTGCCAGACGGATATTAGACGCTAACGGTTGAGCTTATATTAAATTTATTTCTATGTTCTGTGCCTCAATCATGAAACAGACCGAAAGTTTGGTTTTGCTTGTTATTTTGTTAACATAATTTTGTATTAATGTTACTTTGCCAAAAGTAAACACAATTTAAGCTTTTACTGTGGTTTATAGTATAGATGTATAAAGCTCAACACATTTAGTAAGTTTTCTCTACTTTGAAATAGAAATGTTTTATTTTGATTGTTGTACTAGGATATGTTTTTAACAACATCCCACTGCAAACAGAAGTTCACATTTACCTTGAATGAATGCAATAGACTTGGAAATAGAAAAGTACAATGCTGATATTTAACACCTGCAAACACTCACTCTGACAATAATATTATAAGCATATGCAAATAATTTTAAGCAAAGAGCAAAAAACTACATGTTGTGCCTAATGTACAAGTACGAAAAGCTCGTTGACTGTCTAAAATTGAATCCAAAATGTCTGTTTAAAACCTACTCGCCACCAACCATTCATTCTAACTTAGAATGGAATATAATTAGGTGTGAGAATAAGCCAGCAAAGAAATTTTGTAACTTTTACTTTTATGTTCGCTGATAAAACGCTCGACAAGGTAAATAATTTTGGATTTTATTTTGTTTGACCACATTTATCAGTAGATTTACTCCTGTTTGTCTTACCAGGTCGAACGTTATCTCTCGGCATAAAAAAGGTGTAAGAACGTCGAATTATGGGAAATTGATATTTTTTATCCCAACCCAAGTATCTTAGTTAAACTGGAGACAAAAATAGCATGCCCATCCAATCCGATGATATGTACATGATTTAGGCATATTATAAATTCGTGTTAAACATTACAAACGGAAGTTCAACGTAAGGCAAATGTAAAAATATGTCACTAATGCACTATCTAAATATCACAGTAATTTGAAGTCTAATTCTTGCCTTAATAAATTGAAAGTTCGTTGATCGTTCAGACTATGGAAAAATATTTTTAATTGTATTTAATACTAAGAGCTGCTGGTTTGGATCTGACTGTTGCTTGAAGCCTGAAGCTTTTTCGGCCGTACCAAACCAAGGTAAATAAAATCTTTATACAGAAAGTTATCAGATATTTTTTAAATAAAAATTTGTGCACACGTTGGACTCAGGTGAGAATCGTTTACTGATGTCAGCGAGACTCGTGGGAAATTGTCCTTCAGAACATAAAAAATACTTCTGACTTCGTGGTACCATCCATGTTCCTTTTTACTACACACGCACACGGCCAGTATGTAAACAGTCCGGTACCACTGACAATGTACATATGTTCGCCAAATTGACTACCTTTTAATGCAATTTGCAATAAAATCCTGCTGACAACAATTTTTTCTACTAAATGCATGCACAAAGATGGCATAAAAATAGGCAAAAGTTGGTGCCAAGGCCAGTCACTCATCATCGAAATCATAAGGGAAACATTCCCTTCTACTCTTTAGTGGTACAAATAGTAAAAGTAAAATTCAACGCTCCAATAAAAAATATACCTTCTCTTAACAAGTTAAAGCAAAAATAAACACATGCACACAACATAATGTGGCGTACTATTTATGATTATAAAAAATAGAGGTGCTTGGGTACAGGTTGTTGTTGTTTTTGATCAGATGAAAAAGGGAAAGATCAAGAAAAGTAACGTAGGTAGTAGAATTCAAAGGAATAAATCGATTGCATACGACAGAATGGATTATTCTTCAACTATCGTAATCATATAAGCCGATGAGATCATCTTCGGCACATTTGGCAAATTATTTCCATCTCCAAAACACTTCCCATCTCTTTTAGTGACTCTTACGGTGGTGCCCACGAGGAGTTTTACTTCAGTGTTGGTCCCCGTACATGTTGCATACGTTTTTATTGGTTATCTTAATTCCCTAATGCGTGCTTAGTTGTATGAAAGACAAAACTGGAGGACGCGCTTGTTAGATTCTGAAAGTAACAGGTTTGGAATATCGAGTAAAGTTTTTCATACGGCCGACTTTGTTAACAATACTATGGGTCTTCTGACTTAAGTTACATCCATTCTATTTTATAACTAATATTATAACTTAAAACTGACTATCTGCAGTTTTTTCGCTCCAGCTAAGCTCCATCCAGATGTTGAATGCCTTTCATCCTGATCTTTTAGACCAAGTTTGTTTGTCTCCGTCCAGTTGTTTTATTGGTCGGCAGGTAAGATAGGTTTCAGATAATCAAAATGTACGCTTTAATTAATTGCCTTATTAAACTCAACTACAGGACTTGATTTTACTTCCAATTGCATCTCATTCCTTTTAAATATTGTATTTACGAAGGTAATGTTTCCAAGTTGTGCAGAATTATAGTCGAGCTTATAATTGACTGGGGAAAGTAGTCTAATTAAGGAGTTTAAGATTACATTTTTCTGTAATAAAAAAAGGAGTTTTCTTTTGCATTAATCTCCATTTATCGTGCCAAATAATTTCAATCTTCGGAGTATCTCCTAAAGAGGGGATTCGTCACGGAAGCTGGCAATATTTGAGCAAACGAGAGTTTATCAATAAACTGAGAGATTTTAGCTAGGCAATGAACAAACTTTAATTGTTTTCAACATGACTGCGGTATTTTATAGTTTAAATCTGTATTATCTTGTACATTGGAGAAGTTAGATGCAATCTACTGATGTCGGATGTACAATAAAATGCATAAAAATATAAATGAAACTATAACCTAACCCTAACGTTGATGTCGCTACGCTGAAATAATATATTTGGATAATTATAATTATTTTGTACGTAACTTTACGTTATCTCCATTCAGATAACATTCATTTTAACCATTCTCGCTATCATTAAACTGATAATAATTAATTAGCTTGTAGATAATAAAACCGTGTAATAACTTGACATGGTTGAGTTGCACTGGAAATTGTGAAAGTGTTTAAACCCAAAGTGAGCAGTGTTAACATTGGAATATTGTTCATAGGTCGATTGTAATAAGCTTGTATTATACCTTGCAGATAATTGTGATAGCAGAACATCATGCTTCTAAACCTGAGCTAACCCTCTCTTTAATAATTCTGGCTTTTCTAAAGATTCACATGGCTACCCCCATTGCAATTGCAAAGTGGTGGGGAATCCACCCGGAAAATAGAATAACCCAATCCATGCTCACTTTATGATAAAGATGTCAAGTGCGTTTAACATTACATAATCATCTTTTAATCGGATAAGTTTACTTGTTGTTGCCAATAAACCTTCCACAAAAGATGGTTTAGCCCAATTGGTCGATTGAAAAAGTAAAGGATTACAGATTTACTGTTTAATACAGTTTTTGGAATTCGAATTTGCTTCAAATATTCTTTTTATGTTTAAGATAACTTCGCCATTTCGAAAGCAGAAAATATTCTCTACTGAATGGTTTGATATCGAAGTGAATGACTGAACCCCCATTTTAATTTATAAACAGGAGTTTTAATAGCATTTCTTCAATATCGGCCAATATATGATATCATAAAATAACTATTCTTGAAATGAGATCCATCAGCCGTTCATCATCTTTGGATCGGATCATATAGTATCTTACTATCTCAGCTCATATTCTTAAAGCATTCCAAGTATATGGATATGGTTAGTATAATATCAGGGGATCAGGATTGATGTTTTTCTACCTTCTTCATTCTTTTTCTTTTGATTAATGTAATCATGCAATAATTTCTTCAGTTACTAGTAAAGCTGAAATGTGAAAAATAAACGAGCAGACGATCGTGCGTTTTATGCATTGCCTTATTGTTTTTACACCGTCAATTTTTATTTTTTCTAAGAATTTAATTTTTACAAGATTGCTTATTACTATTACCGGTTACGATTACTATTGCTACCCTGCCTGCCTACCTACTACCTGTTGCTCTATCTCAGATTAAATTATATCTTTTTGGTACAAAACTTTTGGCTTTTTTTGTAAACTCTTCAAGAGCTCATGTGTGATTTCCTTTGTTGAGTATGATTTTCCATCTGCATTTGTGTAAATGTATGTAAAGTTTTCTGGAATGCAATCTTATACATAGATATATTTTATACTTTTACTCACACAAGAAATGAATGCATTTGTCTAAAAATATGGGTATCGCTTAGTTAAACTTTACTGTAGCTCAGTGGAAGCTATATGCAATAAATATGTAGTTAGTAATACAGCATTTACGTATGTATCTCTTGTATCCTGCATTGTTTGCACGCATTTTGAAACAAAATGTGAACGGCAACAGAATAAGATAGGGGAAAAGTGGATAATAACTGATCATATTCTAGAATTTTAAACAGTGAGAATACTTTTCGTCACAAACAAACATAATCTCAGTAAGATTAGGAGCAAGTACATTAGTTTATATAGCTACATCATAATCTTTGAAGAAGGCGTCTTATATCCCAGCAAAAGATGCGATACGAAGACGACCTCGCCACTCTAGCCATTATTATAAAATAGTTGAAATGAAATAAAAATCCAATATAAATTATAAGAAAGCAGCAACGCATAAAAACTCCACTGAGAGCCCTTCTTTTGAAATCTGCCTTGACGAGAGAGAGGGACGGTGGTGGTTTGGTTTGTGTCCAACGCTATGCAACATGTAGTTAGTTGTCAGTGTTCTTCTTCTGGTCTGTTTTTTGATATAGATTTGCTTACCTGTTCTTCTTCGTCTTGTACGCGTCATGCATATTATGCCTTGTGTGATAAACTGTTCCCTACTCTGCTATTACCACTACTCGTTCCTTTATAATAAGTATCATCGTCATCTACAGCCAAACCAAGCCATGCTAAGTAAGCTAGAGTTGTAGAAGGGACATGAAGAAAAAAGAAGTTTGCCCTAGGCTGGAAATTCCTCAGTTTAAGAAGAAGAGAGCCCACGGTGATTAATAAGGCCTAGAATTGTGCTTATATTACACGTACCTATTACATGCCATGATATTATAGGAAGAATCTGTAGTTCCTTAAGATTTTATATTACCAATGCAATCTTACCTTTTCCCTCTCACTCACCATCATCTTCTTCTTAACTATAACAGCAGTATTACTTGCCGAGTGCTAAGACTTTACTAGGTATATTAACGTATCAAAGCATGTATTTGTACTCGTAACAACCGTAGCTTCTTTATTTTACTGCTTACTGTTCCTACTTGTGATGGGTAATGGGTTGTATTCAAATGAAATTTTGGAAGGTAGTATATACTAAAAGTAAGGATACCTGCCATTAGCTGTCTTTACTTATTGCTGAAACTTTGTTATGGTATGGTATCCTATTCCTAGTAAGATTCCCAAGTGTTGGTGTGCCTTTGATTTGATATGACCAGGTAGGGAGGGAGACAGGCAACCAAGTTCTCTATAGTTGATTTCACGTTATTGTATCATGTGTACCTGAAAGATTTCAAGAGGTAAGTTTACCTGTATTGTTGTCAGAGGAGTCCAGGTTTTTGAAGAAATTGTCTACTCTTCAGTATCCAGCACACTGTGCTCAGGCCAGGTAACGAAAGAAACGATCATCCCAGCCCGTTACTTTAGTAGCATTTCATGGGTTTGTTGTTACTAGTTTAGTTTGTAAATTCTGCAGTCAACAGTCCTTCTCACCTGTAAAGTACTTTTAAGTTAATGGTGGCTGGCCTATCTTTGTAGTTTTACTTTCAAGTAATATGAAAGTAAGCCAGTTGTTCAGTTTGTCTCATTTCTCGTAACAAAAATCAACCAAGCAAAAGAGAAGTGCATGAGAAAAATAATGATCATCCAATAACCGGAGTTATCCATTGGATTACTACAGAAATATCATCAGTACAAGAACTAAAGAAGACTTTGGCTCAGTTTTCATAATCTCTCGTTTTTCGTTGTTTATTCCTATTCACTTAGTAATGGGAATTCCGCCGATTTATAGTCCATCTCTGGTTGAATTTTAAGCCTGGTGCAGTAAAATTCCTACAAACAGCACCACTACTAATGTAATTCGAAACCTTTTGAATGGATTGCTCTCCAAAAGTACGTGTTTGCATGCTTCTATGATCTACTTGCAATTATAAAATGCAATCTACCCGTGCGTATTAAAGACTACAGGGTGGTACACCGATAGGTTTGGTGGCATGAGTAATATGAATTAAAGTGTAAGTCGGAGTCACCCTAATTGTAATGTTTTTGGATGACACAGAGTCAGTGCCACTTTTCCTGGTGTGGCGTTAGTAGTAGTAGTAGTAGTAAAAGTAGTAGTAGGAGTAGTAGTAGTAGGAGTAGTAGTAGTAATCATACAAATATTATCATACTACCGGACAAGTTTTAGCTGTTGGTCGATTATGATTAGAGACCCTCTTCCAAGAAGTAGGCAAAGTTTACACAACAGCATAAAATCCCAATCAGAACTAACTACCTTCCTCTACTCTGTTTACTATCTAAATCCCAACAAAACAACGCAACGACGAGGACAGCCAAGAGTAAACCAAACTGTGATACTTTCAGAACAAACAAGGATATCTCCAGATGATAATAATATGAGAAGATGTTCTTTCTGTTCGGTTGTTTTGTTTAAACAATGCAGCTCGATATTTGATAGTCCACATGCTGATAATTCTTCGACATACGTAGATAACCATTGGGCAAACAAGCAATTGAAATTGAAGTCCGTCCATTTTACTACTACTACTTGTTGAGTTTTCCGTCCATTGCAACGCAATCCCTCACGGTTAAAGTTCAGCTAAACTTCTATACTCAAAAACAGTTGCCAGCAAGCTCATGCTAAAACAATCCACTAATTTAAATTCCACAATAAGACATAAACCTATGGTACAAAAAGTCATGAAAGTAGAGTGTCGACGCGTTGATTAACATTGCTGTTTTACTGTATTGTAAGTAGCAGTAGCTCGTACACGTGGAACGACGTGCAATTGCTGTGGTCGGCTATCGTATCAGGCAGAAGCAATAAAGCTGTATTAGTAGTAAGGGTTTCCAAGAAAACGTGATCAAAAGTGGAAATGGAATTAACCCCACATCGCAATAAAGAATAAAGAAGAATAAAGGGAAGTATAAGAGAAATGAGAAACGTTTGATTTCATTTTCACGAGAGATCTCATCCACTTGCCCACATAACTTGGATTCACGTAGAAGTAATAATAATAAATAATACAACATAAATAATAATAATGTGATGAAACTGCTGGCAAAGTAATTGTGAGTCCAGTGAAATATTCCTCAACGGAAATCTAAGATGTTCAACCCGTGGATTTTGTCTTAGTTTTGGTTCAAATATATTTCATCACAGACTTATTACAATTGAGTTTAGGATTATTTGAGGGATGTTATCTTGGAATATCATGGACCTGTATGTTCATCTTGAAAGCATGTAATTTACTCTGGGCAATCATCCTTCACGACAGTCATTACCAGACTAGATTTAGATATGATGGTACCACCAAATATCTACTATTACTCTAGCATATGAATCACAGGAACTGCTACGGGTAGTAGAGGATAAAATAAAAGCGTTCGGGTTTAACTCAAGCAGAATCTAGCCGTGGAAACAGTCTAACTACCCACCAGGACCACGAGAAAGCGTCTTAATATTTTCAAAGTAGTTGATGTTATTTACTTTAGTGGATGTTTGTGGTCGATCTATAATGACACAAGGAACCACGAGAGACCAGTGGTTTACAGCTAATTTCATCGCATCAACAACGCGTGAAAAAATAGCATAAATAAAATAACTATCAAGTGATCAAGTGTTTTCCAGAAGAAATGCTTATATCTATCCTCACGATATTAATAACGATGATTTTCGACAATCAAAGCAACCAGTAATTGATTACTAGAGCCAATAACATTTGGTTCTGAGTGATTTGGTTAAACAATAGTACACGCATCACCAAATCTTTATGTAACATTATGACAACTTAGAAGAGCTGCGGGATTAAATTTGTTAAATCATGCAAAATTGAAAGAATTGTAGATAGAGTGTATAATTTTTAATAATAAGGAAACAACGTCAAAGTTTAATTCGGACGACGGGAGTTGATTAAAATGGACTTTTTATTTTTAATCCTCAACACATGAAATAAGAGAAGTTGAGATTAATTAAGACGCCCGAGTGTGTCCTTCGAAGACGAAAGCATGAAGGCAGAGATTGCCTTCGTGCAAGGAGGAAAAATGGGGGCTAGGGGACTGAGAACTGATGTATCCGTAAAACCCTATAGAATTTCATTTGGGTCATCAACAATTAAAATATCTTCAAGATTAACGTATGCTTTAACGGTGCTTTTAAGTTTTGTTTTTTTCGTATCCGCGTCAACAAATTATAAACCCGGTTATAATTATAGTATCAGTAGGCCTAGTTCACCTCTGGAAGTTTATCGAACGGCAAAAAGTGAGCAAAAACGATTTTTTCCTTGAATAAAATATGTTTTCTTGATCATAGCTAATCTTGCAAGCTTGTTCTTTTTTAATCTTAATTTTTAAAAAACAAATGATCAGAAAGCAAAATACTGTTTCTTTTATTATTAATTTCAAATTTATGTCAATGCAATTTAAATATCCCTTTTAATATTTTTAAGCCTTGGTATGTAATGACCCATTCTTCTATGGGATATATCATTGTATGTCTAAATAAATAAATAAATAAATAATGCATTGTATGTAAAAACTATCAAAGCATTTGCTGCCTCTGCTTAATCTTATGTCATTAAACCAATAACTACTTATGATAAGGCAACGACAAGGATCCTTTTTTAGAAATTTGATGATGGTAGTAGTTTTTGCACGATGATAATCATTTATGCTTATGTTTTAATATATGGAGTCAAAACTCAAAAGTGCTTTACTAGTTTGAAGTAGTAGTAGTTACTGTAACTTTATCTATTCCTTTGGGTATTATTACCATGAGGTTACAAAATAATAATCAAATATCTACACGTCATGTCGTTTTTTATGCACTAGTGTTATTACATATACATTTCACCAATGTTTCTTGTTACCTACTATTTCTTGGTATGCAGTTATTTTATATTGCCATTGTAAAACAAAGAAAAATCATAAAACTTGATAAATGTAAAATTGTATCAGATTACCTAAAGCGATTTGCACAAATGATAAAAATAAAAATATTTCAAGCGGAGACATAAAATCAGAAACAATACTTACTTTTGCTCGGCTTTGTCTTTCCTAGACATCTCTCTGTGGGATAGCAACAGGTTTCCTTGGTGGAAAAGATTACATGCATCTGTTCGGCCGGGAGAAGTCCCGAAAATACGACCGGATCGGTAGGAAATGGGGATTTCCTAAAAAAAACTACAAATCCTGCGATATTCTTCCTAGTCCAACTATATTCTTTCAAGAAACAGAGCAATATCAAATTTAAGTACGGAGGAAGTAGTTTTTGAAGAACTAACCCCATTCATTACTGGCTTGGCTAGGTTGGGTATGGTATGGGAACTCGGAGCTTCTTAACATTAACTTAGGACAAGGCTGTGGAAATAGGGTTACCAAACTGGATAAAAATGCTAACCTTGTAGAGTATCCCACCGGATTTTCCCATGGGTTCCCTAACCAGGCGGATTTTTCCAACATGTGCGTGTCTTTTTGAGCGTAGGTAGTAATGCTGGTACAACCAAAGTTTGAACCACAGTTGCTCTTTTCATTCAGTCAAACATAATCGGAAATGCAAGAGATTTCCTATTCCGTCCCATTGTCCGTTTTTTCTTACTCAGACCTAGGTCTACATCCGGATGTTTGATATGAGATCGCTGCTGGTGGAAATGCATGTGGGTGTTTAGGTGTGTACTTGTCCGTGTGAGTAAATAAATACAAAGCTTGGAAATGATAAAAACATGGTAGACATAGAGGTATGAATATATATTGAAAAGGGCAGCTGAATTTTCCAAGGGTGCAGGAAAGTGAGTAAACTTGAGACGTTTGAAATGACCTTTTGTTATGAAGGCGATAATGGTTATATGGAGATCTTTAAAGATGAAACTTCTTGAAATATATCTGTTTGTTATTGGAGTGTGGGAATTTTTGTAAGACGCAGCAGGTTAAGAGTTCTGAGTAGTTCCGGGACAAACTATGATTGCTGTAAGAAATTATTCTTGCATATTTCCTTCTAACCATATTGAACACGATAATCAACAACGCAGCACATCACAGGTTACAGACTAGAGAAAAGAGCAGAGTTAAGCCAAAGAAGTAGGATTTATCCTGTGTGGTGAGATATCATTCAAGTCAAATAATTTAAAGAACTATGTATTCATTACATCGCCATGCATTGGTGCAAAATACTGTTGCATTAATTTAAGTAGATTTATGGTCCCGTCTTCAAGTTTTCAAAGAGAATTGCCATGATAAACCTATCCACCGAGAACGTGGAATGCATATTTAGTATTAATATCATGATGAATTAGTTGACGGGTTGATGAAAGTTTATAATTTTTTAATCGAAAAGTACGAAAACAACTTTGTTTCTTTACTTGAGTTTCGAGTTGGTCTAAAGGCAGTTGCTAACTTTTATGCATAGTACGAAAGCATGAATGCTTCGGGAAAATATTTTGTGAGGAGTATGTAGTAGCATGGAGATTATTTTAGACACAGTTATAATGAAATAGATAAATCATTGAAAATTACCAATAGAACAGACTTAGAGTCAACTGAAGCCAATCCTGACATTAAAACGACTCACGATTGAGTGAAAGTTATGTTTCTACAGAAGTCGAAAAAACGTAGCATGAAAATATCGTTTTTAGATCGGGTTCTTTGAAACAGAAATTTTCAGTCCCATTCTAAAAGTCACACAAACTAATTACTAATGCATGACATATTATTATAACTAGTTATGACCCTGTATATTCCCAAAATTGATAAACCAAAATAGTAAAAATTGTCACTAATCCATTACTTTTAAAAGCCTTTATAATCAGCAATTATCAGTGCCTAATTTTTTATTTTTTATAATGATCTGGAAGTGTTCTGGGCAATGCCCCAAAGAACATTGAATAAACCATACCATACCAATTACTATTTCTTTATGTGGCATGGCTTAAACTGCTTCTCGTTCTTTTTATTGCTTAAAAGGTAAACGATAATATTACATAAACACAAGTGAGTTAGAGCATTTTGCTTAGCAAACTGCACAACATATTAAAGTTGCTTTCTGTTTCATTTCATTGCGGGAGATGTACTGTAGAAAAACATTTTGCCCTTAAAGGGAGCAAACCTATCATATGGAATCCCATTTAATGGTGTAACTAGTTAACTGTGACCAAGCCTATATCCTAATTCCCATCTTTAAGGCATTTGTACAGTTCATATATCTACGGAGATTCTACTAAAAGCGTCAGCACGTGTTGTCATCATCGTATTTAATTGAAACAGAGAGCAACAACTTTAACTTTACAACAAAGGAGATGATATTTTTGCTGACCAGACAGAACGATTGGACTTGGTCATAGAGATAATAGATAAAAGACATAATCAAAAGGGAATCAATTCAGGGCTGAACCAGAATTATTCTACCGTCTCCGTTGTCGTAATGTGCTTGATTTGAACAAAAGTCATATTAAAAACACTTCATCGATTATATAAGGAAATGTAAAAGTGTTTTAGGATGTGTCGAAGATTAGGATTGAGTTCAATTAAAATAGGTATTCGTCCTTAGTAGACATCAATCAGTATCAGAAGTTAGGATCAAATCAACCCTAGCCAGCACCCACACCCTTCATATAAAAGCAATAAGCATGCCTATACCTGGTTACTTTTACCTTTGTCTGTGGAGTATGTTCATTCCTCTCTCTAATAATCTCTTAATGTAAAGAAATCAACAACTTTCAACTTTGATTTTTTGAAACATCGTAATTGGAGAGACATGCATTTTTCCACCTATGGCTTAATTTGATTGCATTATATTGAATTACTCTCCCAGACTTATTCAACTAGTACTATTAACACCGCTGTGCAAATGTTCCTTGCCTTCTTACGTAACAATGAGAGTTGTTGGGGTTGATGTTTTCTTTGTAATTTATTTATTTGAGGACCCTGAGAACATCTTATTGGGTTGGTCCATTGGTTTAAAATGCAGTAAATTGTTAGCCTCCATGCATGAACTCCACGCATACTTCCATTCCATCCGTATGCGAACAAATAAGGAAATACCTCCTGTTTTTTTCTTGCTAGAAATACTAAAGTAAGATTACACCCAAGCCTGGAGCACCCAGTCGAGTCTAGTCAAAGTTTGAATATCAGCCACTTTCTGTGCTCAACTCTGCTTCAAATACTAAATAGCAAACATTTCACAGGTTACAGCTTATAGGATATGCTTTTAAAGTGTATGCAATACCATTAAGATAGCTCTCTCTATTTAGAAATATGCTTTATTGTAAAATTCTTCCACCCATTTCCCATGCCATTTATTAGTTGAAACGGTAGAGATTTTACATAGCACCATATTTTAATATGGTGCAGAGACAGTAGCGTCTGTCAACGAATATTTGACGTGTCAAACTATCGATGATGATGACAAAGTTTGCAACAATAAATAGGCTGTCATAAAATCAATTAGCTGCTGATTGGAAGGAACAAAATATAAATATTGTACACCAATCTTGCAATTATCTTAGTTCCTCATTTGCAAATATGCAGTGCACTGGGAGGGCACTATAATGCTAACGTTCTGAATGGAATTAGGAAGGTAGTCAACAAGTCAACAACAATGAAGGAAAAGTAATCCCACTCAATATCCATTGACACAGATTTTCAACTAACGAGGTTTCACTCTGTATAGAATAATAATCCACCCACACATCACGAGCTTACCGTTCGGGCAACAATAATGTAAAACCATTACTTTTGCTGCTGAGTTATAAAGCTATATAATATTCAGTAAGAAAATGTTAAAAAAGGGTTTCTGAAAACTTTAGGATAATAGATAGTGGAATGAATAATATAAATCTTTAGCATACATGTAATATTTAAAGTGGTTAAGAATTTATACGAAAAAATGGTTTAAATTGCAGCCTTGTGTAACTCTTTTATGAGTAGTGTCCTGGCAGAGAATTCATTTATACCCTAGTTCGTTTTTCCATGTCCTTTTATTGCTCTTTTATGTAGGCAAGTGAGTCTTTATTTCATTGTAGAAGATTTCTAAACTTAATAAAGTTGCATTAGAAGCATATGCACCATGAAGTAATAATTATTACAAGAAAAAAATCATATGTCAAATTAATGTACTAACCCGCACATTATATAATAGGTGTGCATCCTTTAGGAAGACCATGTTTGGAATTTATATTCTTTCGTTCACTAAGAGCTCGTGACTGGTTGATTAGTTGTGTATTTAGCAATATCTGCATATAAGACAGCAGGTAGGTATTAGTTGAATCGAACTCATTTATGATGCTGATGCTATATATTGTCTGCAAAGGCTGTCTTAGTAATAACCCGTAGTAATCCTAAATGTATCTATATAAATTACATTAATTTATCAAAAGTATTTGTGAATTGAGGAGCAAAATTTAATTACAACTTTTGCAATTGAATCGAAAAAGTATAGTTCAGTTTATTACTAGCCGATTATTTCGATGAAGGTAGATTTCATTTAAGTTTTCTACATCCTACGTAGCTAACTTCCCTAAAATCTGGAATCTAAACAGCATAATTATGAAAGTTAGCAATTCATCAGTATATAAAAAAGTTGCTTTTAAAGCAAAGCCACAAGAGATGACACAGAACATCATGCAATGTAATATGGAGATTACTTATAAATTTCTGCTTTATTAAGTACAATTAACATAGTATAAACCAACCAAGAGCCTTGGTCAAGTGTAGTTTGTGATTCAGGTGTCTTAAGAAAAATTTCTTAAAAAGTAATTGGCCTTCAAAATGACAAGCAGGCCAAGATACTAACCTATAAAAACAGTGTAATCTAAACATGCTCGAAAGCCGCTATACCGAAAACTATACAGCAACTATGACTATGCCCGTACCTGAACTTCTTGAACATTCAATTTAATTTAATGAATATTTAGGTAGGCTCACTGGAATATGATAACATGTCATGCACTCCGTTTCCATCACTCGCGTGGTTTGATGTGTGATCTTGCTGCATGCAACGATCATTTTCACTCTATAATAGGAAAAATGAGATATTTGTTGCTAGAAAGGGATATAGTTTGTGGATGAACTATCAAAATCTGCGAGATGAACTGACAGAGGAGCGATTATTGTTCTGTGTATATAGCAGATTACAATTTGGATTACATTTCTTAAAGGGTGCTGAAAGTTTGTTGAGGTTATTTATTTGATGTGATTAATTTTCAACTGTAATTTTGGAATTAAAAAAAATTAAATTTATGAATCTGTGACCTGAGAATTTACGTTCAAAGTGAACAAGAACATATCTATATTGCTTTATTACGATAGAAATTATTGTAATGCTGGGTTTCTCAGACAAAACTAGTCTATGAACCTGTAGATTTGTACCGTAAAACAGCTTTACTTACTTCATTAAACGGTTGTATTTTACCTATAGATGAGCATATTTACGATATTCAAAAATTTATTGAACCCTAAACTTTATTGAGCTTCAAGATTTTAATCCATGGAGATTTCTATCAGGTAAGTAAGATGTAAGCAAAGGGATGCAGGCAGTGACAGTTGACAGTAGTAGTAAGTTATACTACTAGTTAAGAAAGTAAAACTTGATTAAATGCTGCTGCAAAAATGTCTTGTTGGGGTTTGGTTAATTCACATAAATTATTCTTAAGTTTTGTCAATACTTTAGGCAAATTTTATGACTATTGAATTCTGCGTCGGCTTCTGTTCTTTGCTCCTCTCTACCCGTTTATTTGAACTCATAAATTATTATTTAATGTTGCAAGTTCAATAACTTTAGGCGTAAGATTTTCGATTTGGCTCGGAAAATAAAGAATTACACTTGAGATAAATAAATTTAAAGGCAGAAGTTAAATAAATTACTGACAGCCCACTTTGTCCTTTGCTTGTACGCTTTAGTGAAAACGAAACCCATTTTTTATGTTTGACTGACTACCAAGTTTCCATATTATTCATTCAGCATAAAATAATTAAGCTGATATCCAGCAGAGCCGGTGAAAAGTTTAGAGAGGTACTTTTTTTCCCTTTTACTAAAATCGAGCCCGAGTAGATATCTGATCTGTCAACTTTTTGTAATTAAAACGCTGAGGGATGTTGACGAAAGTATTGTCAAACTGTTTGAATTCGTGTCCTTAATATTGCTACGGAAATGTATAATTTCTGAACTGATTAACTTCGGAGCAATTAAAGCTAAACCATTTTTTAGGTTACGTTAGTATCTAACCCTTTTTTCATTACTTTTACTTCGGGCGCGGTAAACTCCTAAGCCGCTCGACAGAAATTTATGAAATTAGCCTTAAATTGTAGGCAATTAGCCTGCTGTGAGCACATAGGCTATTTAAGGGGAATTGCAAAAATGAGAAAGGGGAAAATGGGGAGCTGTGGAGGTTGTTGCTTGTTGTAGTTGTGAAGGAGGGGGACTGAGGAAAGGGGAAACCAGGGAAGAGGAAACTGGGGAAGGGTTAACTGAGGCCAGGTTTAGGGGCAGGGGGCAACTAGGTAGGGGAAAAGACCGAGCTGTGGAGGCTGTATTGGTGAAGGAGGAGGACTGGGAAGCTGGGGGAGGAGGGGGAGCTGCGGAGTATGTAGTGGTAAAGGAAGGGGACTGGGAAACTGTCGTGGGGGGGGCAAGGAGGAGCTGTGGTGGATGTAGTGGTCAAAAAAAAGGAAACGGAGTAGAGGAATGGGGAACAGGAACAGGGGTATATTACAATATTTAGGAAGCTGATTAGCTTCCCTTGAGGTCTAGTGTATCAACAAGGTGAAGATGAGGACATTTTTTTGAACTGTACCAAAGTACCAAGTACCACTTAATCGAAATAGTTTAAGTTACTTTACATACTAACTTAATAGCTCCAACTAAACCTCAAGGAGCAATAATTGTTGTTTAATTAAAACTAAAAGTTCAGGACAAGACAACAAATAACACCGCATATTTTACTACAACCTAGAAGAAATTATTCTTCTGATTATTTTTAATATGTAAACTCAGATTTCAGCATAGGCAACAAAGTGAATGCTGAAGCTTACAATTTCCACCCATCAATAATCTTAACACGTTAAAGATTTATTCTGCTTTCACCTAATTACTATGCATCTTCTATAATTAGTTTTAGTATTTTTTATTGGACGTTTCCCATCTTTTAAATTACTTAAAGTTAAGCCTTGACTAATACTTTTGCTATTTGATTAGCCGATCATCATCGTCATCATCATCAATCAGTTGATTAGTTGATCATTGATACGTTGGTTCTTATAACATTACTCTTTTGAAACTACAAAAAAAAGAGATAACAAGGTAGTGGTGGTTTTATAAATTTTATAATCACAGGGTTCGGAAAAAACACGATCAATAATCCAACCACGACCCTGCAAAGAATTTGATCTGAATCAGAAGAACGCTGACTGAAGCTATACTAAGTTAATGGAATGCTACGGATGGAACTGGTTTATAGCGAATGAAAGTTGATTGCCAGAGGATCGAATATAATATCTGGATTCGCAATAAAATAAAAATCAATCTTCAATTTGATTTGATATACGGGAAAAATTGTAGTACAGTTGTTTGTATAATCTTAATGCTCAAGCAATTCGTAAACAAATCCCAATACTTGCGGTGGTTCTTGCAGTCCAATCTTTTCTTGCTACTACTTGTAATTAATCAGGGGTTTATATTCGCAGTAGAGAAAAAGTTGCTTATCATACTTTTATTATCTTAACTGACTGTTTATAGCAATTCAATGAACTTGGTTTATAGCTGTTGTTGCTGGGAAGTTTATTTTCCCTGCTATATGCAGCTTTGGACCAACCTTGAGCTAGAAGGATGGGAAAAGAATGCACCGTAGATTAATAACAAACAAACCTGTGTAAAGAATGCGAATAAGTACATTTTTTATATTGTTAATTTTCTAATCATAAATACTTATTCATTCGAATACGTATAGCTTAGAATCGAAGTTCCCCAGAAAAATCATGCTTGTACTTGAGGCTGAATATTTCGTGAATGATTGAAAGTTCTCCTCAATTTGCAGAAAATATTTTACGATTACTCTTTAGAGATTCTTTACGATCAGTTATCAATCAAATGCAAGCTTAATAACTATTAAGTGCCAGAAAAGTTTTACCATACTAATAATTCGGTCCGGGTAACTTTCCCTTGTGCATATTCTCCGGTTTATAAACATCATTCCTACTTTACCGTACTTTAAATTTATTCAATTGCAAAGTTTTATGACCACTTCCTTAATGTTTGTTTTCAAATCGGCTAAAGTTTAGTTAGTAACACAGTAAAAAGCCTGATATCAAGTTTCAATCACAGATAAAACCGCAGTGAAAGGAATGAATATTACTTCTTTGGCAGTTGGTTGGCATGCAGCTTTGGATTTGATGCTCTCTACCTTCATGTTAATATATATCATGTTACTTTACATGCCATAACTATTTACCATCAACCAAATGTCCAATTGTCTGTCTTAGGGATAAAAACTTCAAATCTCTAAAGACAATCTAAAAACTCGTCAAGAGGAAAGAGCCTTCTCAAGGAAGAAGTGGTGATTGAATAAGTTGAGAAGGTGCAAAAAGTGGGAAAATACCTGCCTTGGCTTCTCATAGAATTATCACAAGTCCAGCAGAGTACATTGGCTTACTTAGTTTGGTAAGATCTAGGAGAGAGAGGGTTTGGAGCATACAAGATACGTTTTTTCATCTCTGTTACTGGATTCAAAGATCTCAAAAAAACAGCCATCCCTTCCCTTTATAGGAAGAAGAGAAGATCATGCTTGCTTAGGGATCAGTTAGCACGGCAAGGCATATAGTTAGTTAGATTTTAGATTCATCTTTTGAAGATTGGAATAGTAGTCCAGTCTTAAGATTAGTGCAGGGTTGAGATATCGTAAATGTATATGATTATTATTATTATGGAAAGGCAGGCAGGTTTGAAATCGGGCTAGAGAGAAAGATAGCCGAAGGAAAGGAATGCAATCCCATCATGATTTTTTGTACACCTCAGCTCTGCTGCTGCCTGTTTGCTTTCCAGGGTTCTTGATGATAATAAGAGCTCTTCTTTTATAAACTAAAAAGGATGGTTTGATGAGCATGTCATTAATTAACATGCCAGAGAGAGTATGGCCAAAGCTTTCCATTGTATTCTGTTGCGTTTGCTGGCTCTGGCTGCATGCTCGATTTTATTTTATTTTTTTTATTATTAACGCTTTTTATGAGTTGAGAGAAGGAAGGATGTCTCTTGTGATTAAAGCCTTCGGGATAATGAAATGGAATGACATAAAGCCCTTATAAAGAAAGGAATATACGCAGTTATTAAATAGTATACTGTTTCAGAATTGCTGCTGGTAGTGGTTAGCTCAATTCTCTTTAATTCTGAAGACTTAAGATGGCTTTGCTTTTTATGATAGTAAATAAAACGTGCAGTATTCAGTGATTTAAATGATCATCTTTCGAAATTATATTTAGAGCTTGTAGAGAAAGACAGAGGAGCGTTTGGATTTTTATTTTTATATTGTTTTACTTCCCTGTCAGCATGCCAGGGAAGTTTTAGTGTTTTACATGTACATCCTTCCATCCTCCTATTTCTTGTCTGTTTTGGTTGGTTAGCTCTGAGTTATGTATACACAATGCCCGAATACTGCAGGTATGATTATGATTGATATGAAGTATCCTCTTGGACATTCTTTAATATTTGAATTCTTTGTGGTATAATAATGGGATGGAGGATGAGTTGTACATAAGTATAAGTTATGGATTTTGTCGTAAATGGTCTTAAAGACTCATTAAATGATCTGTTTGCTAGCAAAGATGCTTGTGCTTTTTGTCGTAGAAGAAGTTAAGAGAATGGCTTTTCAAAAGTAATTAAGAAAAGGGAACGGGATAAAATGCGGACAAAAACTCCTATAAACCTTTTAAACACGCCTAAGTTATAAAGTCGTCTCGTCTGTAAGAGCAAGAGCCCTTTGTCAGGTATTCGTAATCTTGAATGTATATCTAGAAGAAATTTAACTATTTTACAGCGGCGTCTACTAAAGCTCAACACGATATGTGATATAAAAACTGAAAAATTATGCGTGAAGCACTAATTCTACTGATTACTTTTGAAACCTTCACCCTCCATTTTAAATGTCGTAGCTGCCATTCTACAAAATTCTTGCTGTGCTAATTTAAAAGCTTTCTGCGTAAACTCTCATGCACTAAACTTTTCTGAAAAACCTTAGTAATTAGTGAACTTATGTCGTTTATTTAATTTACACAGTATGCATCGGAACAAGTGGGCGAATGTCAGTCCCATCGAATCGGTCGCATCACTATCGGAATCTTAAGGATCGTTACACAAACTGTACCTATGTGGAAGGAAATCTAGAGTTGACATGGATCCAAGATGAAGATATCGACTTAAGTTTTCTCCAACATATCCGAGAAGTTACAGGCTATGTTCTTATTTCTCATGTGGATGTTAAGAAAATCGAGCTTCCCAGCCTGCAGGTTATCCGCGGTCGCACACTTTTCCGACTGAATGTATACGACGATGAATTCGCCTTGATGGTCACTCTGTCACGAATGGATAATCTTGGACTCCCAGCTTTAAGAGGTTATTTTACCTTTTCATGCATTTAACTAAGCTTGAATTAAAAAGTATTAGCCTCAGACGATTTCTAGGGTTGTAATTTCACATTATATGCACATCATAATTTAAGGAAAGCCAATAAAAGTAGATGCAAGCCAAACGTTAAACAAATCCTGAAAATAAAGAACAGTTTAAGTAATGTCTTTATTTGATCCACCGTGCACATTTTGACTAATCTGCAAAGTCAATACAGCTTAAGTTAATATAAACTAAACAAAGACATCCCATTGTAACTATTGTAAGCTACAAAAGAATTATTAGATGTGTGCATGTTAAATCTGCATTACGATTGCACAAGACAGGATTACGCATCTTTCGACTGTAACGTTGGTTTAGGACTTTACTTTAAGGATTGTAAAATAATGCTTCTTTGATTTGTAGCCTGCATGCATCCATGTACTTTATAAAGTAACAAAGTATGTTTTTCTCAAAGCTCAGATAAGAGTTGCATGGCTTTGCATAAAACATTTTAAAATGTGGAAATCCTTTAAAAATGAACAGCATCGTAGGCATACATGAAGGAACCTCACATGAAGAGTATCTCACACGATGAGGTTCCTCCTTAATTTTCTACTTGACTTGACGGAGATAATGAATCAAGAGAGGGATGCAATTATTCTCAATTAATTCATTAAATCTAACGTCCTTCTTATTTCAACTTTGCGTAGACGTTCTTGCCGGAAATGTGGGGATTTACAACAATTACAACTTGTGCCATGTGAAGACCATAAATTGGGATGAGATAATCAGTGGCATCAATGCAAAATATACATATGTGTACAACTACACCCAAGCTGAACGGGAATGCCCTCCATGTCACTCGTCTTGCGAGGCCGGTTGTTGGGGAGAAGGCCCCCAAAATTGCCAGAAGTTTTCGAAAATCAATTGCAGTCCTCAGTGCCATGAAGGTCGATGTTATGGACCCGAACCGAGACAATGTTGTCATTTGTCTTGTGCTGGGGGATGCACTGGTCCAAAGAAAAGCGATTGTTTGGTAAGCTTAAAATATATTTGAACACATCATGGACTTTATGCATAAGATCCAACCATCCAAACATCCAATTGTAACGTGTATTTTCATACCAATAACCTATGAGCCGTGCATTAAGATTCTTAAATTTATTTTTAATTAAAAATAGTGACGGTTGAATGTATTCGTACTTAAATTGCAATTAAAATCCATCCCAAGCTGAAGTCATGAATACCAATAGAATATTTTGCACACTAAAAGTTATTGAATCCTTTTAATTGATCAGTCTCATATTGCATATAGTCCTATTCCTAATCCTATCCTCAACATACATTGTCAGAAGCAAGTACTCTGACTAGTTAGACTAGCTGATTAATTTAAAGATCGTAAAAAAACGGCTAGATTTTTTTATGACCGTTCTAAATGGGTTTTTCTGTTTGGTCAAAGGTTCTGTTATTTTCATGTGAAGAAACCATGCTTGAGAAGTCATTACTAAAAAAAGCCATGTTGTTTAAGTTAAGATTACATTTTTACAGGCATGCAAAAAATTTTACGACAGTGGAGAATGCAAAGATGAATGTCCGTCTCTTGTCACCTACAACCCCAACTCGTACCTTTCGGAGAAGAACCCCGATGGAAAGTACGCTTATGGCGCAACGTGTGTTAAAACATGTCCAGACCATTTGCTCAGGGATACTGGAGCCGGTGCATGTGTTAGGCATTGTCCACCGGACAAGGAGGTTGGCAATTTGTCTTTAAGATTTTTAGAAAAGGATGTTTTTTGATGTCCAAGCTATTTTTCGAAACTCAATTCAAATGAGAATGGTTTAATGTATCCCAACCATTCGAAATTTTTGCAGGCTGTGGACGGGGAATGCCTTCCTTGCAACGGTCCTTGTCGGAAGAAATGCCAAGGACCTCACAACGCCATAATTCATTCAGGAAACATAGAATCTTTCCGTAACTGTACCATCATTGAAGGCTCTATTGCAATTTTGGAAACATCCTTCGACGGTTTTCATGACTTTGACTGGACCAGAAATAATACTATTGGTACAAACTATCCACCAATGGATCCAAACAAACTAGAAGTATTCAGCACGCTCAAAGAAGTTACAGGGTATATCAACGTCCAAGCTACCCATCCTAACTTCACTAGTCTAGCATACTTCAGGTAATTTAAGTAAAGCGTCGCTTATATCTTTACTTTTCCAGTTTATTTTTTGAAACTTTTACTCTTCTGTTGTGTAAAAAAGGCGTTTATTGTACAGAGACGTTCAAGTTCAGTAACAGTATATCCATAAAACTAAGAACGATAGGGTCTGCCGTTCACGCCATCCTCATACCACGAATTGGTAGGCAAAGTTACGTCGAGGTGCGGGGTTGCTAGTTGGTTGGGTACAATAAACTGCATTTTTCACTGCCACTAGTTTTTAAGTGATATGCTAAAAAGAAAAATACAGTTTTATTTTCAAGAAAAAATGTTAATTTATTCATTCAACTTACGTAGTTAGAGAAAAAGGAGCTATTCATCATCATCATTCAACTCAGTACTTAATTCTCTTTTGCTCATTATCGCTTTCATCGCTTGAGATTTCAACCGTGTTGCACGTAGGTAGCTAGTCATCTCATCCATCTTATTATTAGTCGTGAAAAATTCTTGACTAATAAATAAGGGACTGTATTGTTATATTCTTCCCAAGCCAAGTGAAGAGGACGATGCGAGATGAAGTATGATTTGAAGTGTACAAATGCCATATCCGCTAGAGCCAGTGCTAATGAGAGACAAAGTTTGATGAGTTCTAAAGATAGATTATGCCGAAGGGCTCATCAAAGCTGTCTTATCTTTCTCTTCACCTGTCGATCCTCCATTCTTGTTTCAATAATCCCATTGCCGTTCAATAATAGCATTGCAGATTTTAAATTATCTAAGCTAATCATCGCCATGAGTAATTTTTGTAAATGGATTTTTTACTGTTTCCCTGCTAATGTCGTACTCGTAGGAACTTGGAGATTATTGGTGGACGTGACACTGCCGACTTCTTTTCTTCACTTTACATTGTCAAAACATCTCTCCATGCCTTGCACCTGAGATCCTTGAAGACGATTCGTTCTGGAACCGTTAATATTCTTGAAAATGGCGACTTATGCTTTGCCCATACAATCAATTGGACAAAAATCATGTCTCGAAGAGTGCAAGGATATCCTGAAGAGCAGGTTTCTAATAATAGTCCGGAGGAAAAATGCCGAAAAACCGGTGAAGTTTGTAGCAGTCAATGCTCAACGGATGGCTGCTGGGGTCCGGAACCGAGCGATTGTCTTTCATGTGCTAAATTCAAGTTGGGAGACCAGTGCGTTCCGAGCTGTAATGCTACTGTCGGGTAAGCTTATTAGTGACGATTAGAGAAATTTTAAATGCTTTGGAATGAGGTATGATATGATAAGATCCATCTTTTGATAATGCAGAATTTACGAGGATAGTCCAGGAATCTGTAAGCAGTGTCATGAGCAGTGTGAGAAGACATGTAGTGGTCCAGGTCCAGGGAGCTGCACTAAATGCAAGACGGTCAAAGACGGTCCTTTCTGTGTAGAAGCTTGTCCTCAAATGAAGTACAACGTTTCTGGGGAATGTCATTCTTGTCATGATAATTGTATTGATGGGTGTACCGGTCCAGCAAATACGATTGGATTTTCTGGGTGTAACTCTTGTCAGCAGGCGATTGTTGATGAGCAAGATCATATCGTGACGATTGTACGTAGAATTCAGAGAATAATGAAAGAATATACGGTACATAAAAGAGTAATCAGGATGTTAATCACAGTTGTAATTGTTCTTGCAGGGGAGATGTCTCGGTAAGGACGAGTCTTGTCCAACCGGCTACTATTATGAGTCCGTCAGCCCAAAAGAACTAGGACCACTCAAGCCTCTTGCTGGAAAGTCAATTTGTAAAAAGTGTCACTCAAGATGTAAAAGATGTACAGCTTATGGATTTCATACTCATGTAAGTTTACTCACGATGAGATTCGAAGTCTTACTTGTCAATTCAAATGCTTCCTAATGCACTAATAAAACGCACTGATTTTAATTCCATTACTTATCTGAAGGATAATTTTTAATGCACAGGTGTGTCAGGAGTGTACACATTACAAACAAGGGGAACAATGTGTGGATGAATGCCCAACAGAATTCTACGCGGATGAAGATCGTCATGAATGCAACCCTTGTGCCATTGAATGCCGTTCCTGTTATGGACCTGGTCCTGATAATTGTGAAGCTTGTAGGAATTTTCGAATCGACCCTGTATGCTTCCCGTTCATATTTTATCACTTTATTTAGCTAAAGTAACCAATGCAAGAAAAGTAATCTTATTATACGTTTGTCTGCTTTTATTCAGGATGGAAATGCAAGTAACGAAGTGAACTCAACTTTTATTTGTACTGATCACTGTCCTCAGGAATATCCTTTCAAAATTGTACAAGATAACAGTGAAGCTTATTGTGCCCGTCAACCACCTATTTCTGCTGAAAGGTAAGGTTCAGTTAAGCCAACCAAAGTAAGCGGACATTTTTAATGACATTATGGTTATCTTTAGGGATGAGAATCAGAAACCAGCCATTGTTGTTGGTGCTATAACATTTGCAGTCGTCCTAGCAGTATTTGGTACTATAGTTGGATTCGCTTTTGTGAAATATAAAAAGGATGGAGACACCCTGAAAATGACCATTGCAATGACGGGAGGATATGATGATAATGAGCCTTTAAGGCCGACGAATGTCAAACCTAATCTTAATAAGTTCCGAACGGTTAAGGAAGAAGAGTTAAGAAAGGGTGGTGTTCTTGGATGTGGAGCTTTTGGCACAGTATTTAAAGGTGTTTGGATCCCAGAGGGTCAAAATGTCAAAATACCAGTTGCAATTAAAGTTCTAAGAGAAGGCACAGGAGCAAACACTTCTAAAGAATTCCTAGACGAAGCATACATAATGGCTAGTGTTGAGCATCCTCATCTTCTCAAATTATTAGCCGTTTGTCTCACCTCTCAGCTCATGTTGGTAACTCAACTGATGCCCTTAGGATGCTTGAGGGATTATGTGCACAACAACAAAGACAAAGTAGGATCCAAAGCTCTTCTGAACTGGTGTACGCAAATTGCCAAAGGTAAATAGTGTTCGTCTCAAGAATTTATACCAGCATTGTTTTAAAGTGTAAATAAACATAAAATATCTGGCTTTTCAGGAATGGAATACTTGGAAACCCGAAGGCTAGTGCATAGGGACCTCGCAGCTAGAAACGTGTTAGTCCAGACGCCAACTTTCGTTAAAATTACCGATTTTGGTCTCGCAAAACTGTTGGACTTGGAAGAAGATGAATATAAGGCTGAAGGTGGGAAAATGCCTATAAAATGGCTAGCCTTGGAATGTATCAAAGACAGAGTTTTCACCCACAAAAGCGACGTATGGGCTTTCGGTAAGTTGTTTCCGCGTTTTCATGAAAGTGCATGTTTTCCCCGGAAACATATCAGTGTGTTTACAAATAAGTCATTTTCGTTCCATAAAGACGTTTTGTTGATTTTTATCTAATTATTTGCGTAGGTGTGACCGTATGGGAACTTCTGACTTACGGTGGCCGACCGTATGAAAACATTCATGCTCGTGACGTTCCAGAACTTCTGATGAAAGGAGAGCGTCTTGAACAACCTCCCTTTTGCACTTTAGAACTGTACATGATCATCATTAAAACCTGGATGGTTGATCCTGAGGCACGCCCCTCATTCAAGGAACTCAAAGAAGAATTCTCTAAAATGTCCCGGGATCCGGGTCGTTATCTTGTTATTCCAGGAGATAAACTCATGAGATTACCATCATACACAACGCAGGTAAGGCGGGTTATACTTCATCTTGCATGCTAAGGGCAGAGCATAAAAATAGCATTTACTTCACTTACATTGTGTATAAAAGAAAATATAAGAAAGGATCAACTAACCCGGAAGCATAAACTTTTTACAAGATGTTCGAATTATAGTTTAATTTAAGAAATAAATAAATTGGTCTGAATTCATGCGATATAAAATGCCATATAATAGCAGTATGCATTTTTATAAACTTTCATTTTACTTCCACGAACTCGTTAAATTGAACAAAGGTTGGATAGCTTTCTCCTTGTAATTCTCTACTTCCGTATTAGAAACAACTAAAGGGGAGCATGTCTTTATGTACTTATTTGAATCGAAGAATCAAATAGCAAAACTTATAATTTGGTAGCAGGCCTGAAGTTTTGCTGTTTCCTTACAAAATAAATTATGCCTGAAGAAGAAAGTTTTCCAATTAAATATTCATCCTGTATTAACCATTTCAGTGCCCTTTTATTAGAAGTTAAGCTTAAGTTTCCCAAAATACGCATCTGTAATACCATACTACACTTGTACTACTATTAATTTTAATTTAATGTTTAACATATTGAACAAGGCATACAATTGATATGTTTCCTTTGCATTTTGATCAAAGGATGAAAAGGAGCTGATAAGAAACCTTGCCTCTGCAATGGATGGGCCTGAAGTTATCATAAACGCTGAGGAATATCTCCAGCCCACACTTAGTAACGGTACAACTACAACAACGTCATCAGGCTCTACCAATGGTACTCTACAGAGAAATGCATATCCTCAAGACACTTCTTGGCCAGAGTCTCCTCACAATTTCCATAACCGGCACCGCGACAGGTATCGTTACGGCGTCGGTGGAAGAACACCCTCAATAACTGATTCACGCTATTGCAGTGATCCGCTCAATTTTATGGGTAAGGATTTCTATGAAGGGTGCAACTCCGATGGTCTCCCCAACAGTCGACAGGCCAATGTTGGAAATTTAAAACTTGATCTCCCCGTCGATGATGATGATTATTTAATGCCGTCACCTCAAAATCACAAGAATTCTACGGCGTATCTGGATGTTGTAGGCGACTCAAATGCTAAACATTCAGGTGAGTTTAGACGATTGCTAACCTTTTAATGAATGAGATTAAAGAAACGAAATTATTTTTGCGTTTTATACATTATTGGCATTTTTTGTTTGCAGAAGGAGGGCCCATGGATCCACGAATAAACGCAAACGCACGTCTTGCATTAAGAAGGAATCAAATGTTTCCAACAGTCGTTGACAATCCAGAGTACCAATTGATGGCCAGGGAGTATACGAATGTACCCATGTCCTTGGCCTATGCTCCCATCGGATTACCCTTAGGTAATGATCCTAATCACCCACAACATACTCAAATCACTCAACCAACAACGCACAATCAGTCAGCCCATAAAGGTCACAATCCTAACTACCCTTTAAACAACAATGCTCAACAACAGCCCCCCATGAACAGTAGGCCTCCATCGATTGTCCGTCATAGCTCCAGGTCAGAAGAAGAGTCTGACCATGAGTACTACAATGAGCTAGACAGGCTCAAGCGTGAGATGCAACCTTTACAACAATCATCTCGGAAAAACGAAACAACTGTATGATTTGTTCATAAAGTCTGACATTTTATTCCTCTAGACAATATTGTAGATTTAAGTAGGGTCATAGTTCATGCATTCTTTTACTGCACAGATGTGATTGTAAACTGCAATTTAAACGGTCACAACTGCAGCAGCTTCCAATAAGTGAATGCGACGTCTCTAGAACAATCTGAGAGATTAAAGTTTATGTTTAGTGACGATAGGCAAAATGAAATGGATGCATATTCAAAACATGTTTAGATTATATATTTAATCTATCATATTATTCTCAACTCGTAAATTGCATAGCTGGCAATCATAAGTACATTTTTACAATCAAGGACTGAAGAACCTGAATACTTTGGTATCCTTTATAGGAAATTATTGTTTTACTTCTTAGACTTTCTATTCTACTGCTTTTAGCAAATGCACTTGGTGGAACTCGCTTTATCATGTAGAATGTTTGGTTTTTTCTTTCGACCTTATTTTGTACAGACAAACAAAGCTTAGAGTAAAAAGAAAAATAGGATGTATAGCAGAATTACAGTAGTTGAAGAAAAATCTTATGTCTACCACTTGAGTAAATCTGTTTTTAACGTTTATGGTTAATTAATTATTGTATTGTATTGCGGTAGGATAAGTTTATTTAGTTATTTCAAGGGTTCGCATTGCATCGCATCCATTTGAATTGCGGGTTGACACAACGAAACCTGGCCGAGCTAAAGTGCCTTACTGTACTGTAAATGAGTCATCTAATTAATTGTATACCTATTTCAAGTTGAACGGTATTACTTTAGTATAGTTAAATTATCGATAAAATATTCTTGGAATAGTTTACGAAGGTAAGTTTTATTTTACCCTAAGTATTATATTCATATTTTAATCTAGTACAAATGTAAGTTAAGTGAACTTTTAAAACGGGAAAATTCATTCCATTTATGCACCTAAACAATATCATCTTATCATCTTTAATACAAGCTTTATTCAACATGCAGCACAGAACACAAATGTATACAAAAGTTTCTTCCTCAATCCGCATCAAAGTGCATTATACTTAAAAAATTTATTATGAGCTCAATAAACTTATAAAGCTTCTAGACTGAATTAATTATTTTTAATTTCAAAGAGTTTTAAATGATTGTATCTTTTTAACTTAACGTAGGGAGCAGTTTTGTTAGAATATTTTATACCTATGGTATAAAAAGTATTTATGTACAAGGTCAGACAATGGCTTATGCAAAATGCATTATGAGTACATTTATGTTATTTATTTTATTTGTATCAAACGGTATGATACTCTTTTAACTTTCTACGCATGAAGTTATATCATGGACCTTCAAAGATGTTCAAAGATTAAGCTGAAAATGTTGTGAAAATAGTGTCCTCCAATCTAAGCAGCCATAAATAAAAAAAATCCGTTAAGCTAAGCTAACATATTATAGTTTTAAGAAACTCGAGTAAGCCTCCTACTTGTTATGTATTTGTACATAGTCAATTGTCAAGTTGTTTTATCTGTGATAATAAAAGCCTACGAATTTTATATAATTGAAACGATCCAGCTATGAGTTTGGAATTTTTACATTTTAAGTCCTTTTGGGTATTCATTGTTTCTTAGCCTTAATTATCTGACCGCCTAACAGCAACCCAAAGGGTTCGTGATTTCATGCTTTCATTCATTGAATCTCATGCTTTTTTCAGCAATAATATAAGGATGATATTACCGTTTATGCCAAGTGTAAAACTGTTACATACCTATTTTGGTACAATGTCCAGTTGTAACAGTCAAATGTACCAATGCGAAATAGTCACAGTCTCACAGCAGGTTCAAGCTAAATCATCAATAGTATCATATTTATTACAATTTAACAGGAAGAACCCCTCACTAGGTCTCTTACCCCGCAGCAATAGATAAGAAGACAGATAAGAACTTTGTAATGCTTAGCAGACATTTTCATTTATGATCTATAAACCCCACACTGATTGTGATTACTGTTTTCCTTTTCCATCTTAAATCCTCCTTTACACATCCCAATCCCAATTCCCAATGATCCATGCGATACAGCATATCTCAATTTTGTCCAAACACCATGCATACTTCAGACGTGAGCCTATTTTTGTGCAAATGCAAACTCAAAACTTTATATTTTTGCAACAAAGTGATAATGCAGCTTAGGCTCGCCCATGAATCAGCATACCAACACTTGTACTGTCAACTGCATTCGATGGTATATCTTCATACATGGGTCAGAGATCAATATATTTTGCAGATGTTTTGAACGATAATTGTTAAAGCTGAAGCAACTCTATCGCTCTTTCATCCCTGGATGCATGAACGTCACATTCATTTCACACCCAATGCGGTACATAGTGAATAATATAAAAAGAGAAATTATACGTGAAAACGGAAACTAGCATAGACAAAAGTTGAATTGTCTGTCTAGTTGTATAAATGGTTCATATTCCATGCTTCAGATGTTTGGCTACATTCTGCATCTCAATTGCCACAGGCTTAAACATCTTTCACAGCATGATTTTGCCTTATTTATTAAAACTCCCCATTTTAGATCTGTCTAATAGAATACAAAATCAACAGCAATTAATACCATTTATGCGCCTACGGTTGACTGTGGCTATTTTTTAAGTCTAAAATCCTTTTCTCTTATTTACTGTCAAGTGTTCAATTTTTGAATTTGCAGTTCACCTTTTATTATGATATTATTACTTCCGGTGGACATAGCGTACTGGAAGAAGATATCCCATAGGAGAGCTGAAAAGATTCTGAACACGTCTTCTATCATGTTCCAGTTATTTAATATTATTAGCCTCATCAGAAATGTCTATATGTTATCGTTACTACACTAAGTAGTAGTCATCAATGTTGTTTATTTTACCCGTCTGTGTAGAAAACAAGTTTAATATAGCCTGCGTGTCATCCATCGCGTATCGAATTAGGGTTTGCCGGATGCGACGCTAAATAAACCTTTTAAATGTACCCACTTCAGTCCAATTATTTTTCCACAAAAACAGCTCAAGCTTATTTTATATCCACGAAAACAACGCACAAAATTTCTAATTGCAGACAAACTTAAATGAGATCAGAACGGACAGAAAGGTAAACCGACAGTTGAGGTTTAATGACATGAAAGCATTTATGGAATGAAAGGTGGTTTCATGAGTTCACTATTTAATTCACTGCATGACTGTCTTCATTAGGTGAAAGTAATTTACGTGCTCCAATTTAAAGCAGTATACTTCTAGCCAGAGCATGGAACTAATCATTAACCGTTGTAAAATATAGGACTCACACCGCAGTATAGTATTAAAGTATCTATGAAGAATTGAGTACAATAAACTTTGCACCTGGAGAAAAGCATTGAATAGAAAGCATCAAATGAAAGGAATGGAAACGAATGGCATGGAACGTTTGCTTCCCTACAGTGCACACGTTAAAGCATGTCTCATGATTTTTACAACCTGTACCCAAATACCGCCTTCCTAAACAATGCGCACTGGCAGTCACAGTCTATAACAGAAAACACATGCATATCATTTCAACACCAACAGAAGCAATGCAAAAATACTTTTAATTGATACTTCGCTGAAAATCTAAATTTTTAAGTTACAAGTCCATAAACAATCTTTTTATTCCATATACACGACAAGTTCAACTTATCCTATAAAGAACTGCAAAAGCAGTGCAAGCAAACTCAGCTTAACTGAATTGAGTACAGCAGCTCCGAATCCGACCCCTAAATAAAATATGCAAGAATGAAGTAGCCGAACTGTGATAGAAAAAAAACCATACAATTATATTTTATATCACTTTGTTGTCAGATCCTGTAGTAATAAAATAAGATCTCAATTACCAACCAAGTTCCATGTTCCAGTTTTATCGCATTGATCTACTGATCATATCATGCATGCATATTTCCAGTTTTAAGCAAGAGAATAGCTAAACTAATTGTTGCTAAATATACGCAGCATCTCAACAATCAATGCAGAAATGATCTCACTCACATGGTGGAAGATTGGCAGAGCTTGGCAGAGCTTGGCAGAGCTTGGCACATCATTCAGTGGATTTCCTCAGCAGGCTTATACCATACCAGGGCGATATCTTACATGCTCCAAGAAGCAATATCCACTGGGTTCTTAAACTTACGAATTCATCGAATCGAAACGAACAAGTAGTTTAGTTAGTTACCTTGTAACATCCTTCATCATCTCTTCCCAAGCTTACATATTCAATATTCATATATCCTCCAACTACTCTCAAGAATTGGAGTTCTTCTCTTCTTCAGAATCCTTCGTCCTGCTCAAATTTAATCAATTGTTTTTCCATAAGAGCATTATCAAAGTCAACACCAAGCAAGACATTACATTGCCATCTCATCCTCATCCCATTTTTCTTTGTTGTAGTGTCACAAGAATTATATTATCTCATCGTGACTACATAACCAGTAGTTTATAGTTTACAGACGCTGACGCTGCGACCCAAGCGTTACTGAGAAAACTTAGCTAAAGTAATAACCTACCAAGAGGGAAGATTCCTAATCAAAAATATTTCTTAGCTAACCGAACCGTGTTTTATGGGGCTCAACCAACTCAAATCAACGGAAACTAACTCCAACTCCTAGTCCTAACCACACATACACTATTGTCGCATGTGTCGCATTAAGCTAAAGCCTTTTAAAGTGTACTTACCTACTGTGGCTTTTTTTTTTAAATATAAAAGTGCCCACAACAAAGTCCCGACCCTTCTAATAAGGGCCTTTTTCTCAAGTCAATCTCTCAACCTTCGTCAGCAAATACCGTAAAGTCGCGCAAATAAGCCGCGGTTAATCTAAGGAAAAAACACACACGCATCTTAAACATGGGAGGGATAACCTGTCTAACATACATGCGGCTAAATTAACGCGGGCGGTTAATCCTCGCAACTTTACCGTAATGATAATAAATCCAGCCAAAAAGCACGCCTAAAAAAAGCATGAACAAAGAAAGTAGCGTAGCGTGTTGAAGTCAAAGCGCGAGTGAAATGTGTATTAATCTCAGACCAATAAGAACATCGTAGAAGGAATAAAGTGTAGACCAAGTGGGCGGAGGCTTCCTCGTCTCGTCTCTCCAAATACCAAAATTATTAGCACAAAAAGCACAACTTGTCTCAATTCTCAAAGTCTCGTCTACAAAACCTCCACTTTCTTATAACCGATATCTCCTCCTTCCTCTTCTCCGTCAAACAAATCCTAAATAAGCTTCCACTTTCATCCAACTGAACTGACATCCTTCCACTTCCCAGAAGGTATTATAAAAAGGATAATAAATAACTGGGGATTGTAAACTTTGCTTTATAATAAAACAGAAGAAAAACTTCGCACTTTGCAATTGCAATTTAGAAGAAAAAGATACAATAATTTTCAACTGATTGAGATAATTATCTCGGAGAGAGTAATAAAATTAATTACAGCAAAGTACAAGCCAAAAGTTAACTACTTTACATACATTGTAAAGTTCACAAAAATGAAAGGCTTGTGGAGTGAGTTCTTGTAAGTTGAAAACTGGAGAAAAAAAGTACATTTTTTGAGCAACTTTTAGACAATCGGTAATTATAATTACTCTTTTAGCAATTACTGTTGTACGTTACGTAGACTAGACTCGTAGACTGACGTACAGTGTACGAGTGAATATTTTTGTGTTATTTTTTTTGAAATTATTAGCAGGTATTTGTCAGGGTTTTAAATATTTGTTACAGTAGTTTTAACATCTGCTTATTCTACATCAATTACAGTAATAAGTGAGAAGGATAAGGATAGTGGTGCTGAGTTCTGAGCGTTTTAAAACCCAATTTTTAGAAATGTTTTTGGGGTCTATTTTTCTCTATTTCGATATTTCCAAATAAAAGTGTTTTTCGTTTGTCAATTGTCTGGTTTCTGGGCTGGGTTTGTGTTTGTGCCATTTGCCATTTGCCATTTGCCATTTGCCATACGGATAGTGAAATACAATACAATACGATAGGACTCAGTTAGCATTTAGCCTCGTCTATTATAAAAAAAGCTGTAAAATAAATATCTGCGACTTTCCTTTTTATAGTTTCCATTGATTTGTTTATGGTCCTGCTCTGCTTGCGGACTTTTCTTAATCTAATCCGCTATTTAGAATTAGTATTCATGATTGTAGTAGTTGTAGTAGTTGTAGAGTGTTGAATTTCATTCAAGGGCTATTTATCTTATCTATAAATGCTAATTTTAAGTCACCTGTACTTCTGACGTTGTATACGTGGAGTTGGAGTAGAACAACTAGTAAATAGAGTTGAATGAAATTTTAAAATGTATAATGATGCTGGTTGATTTGTTTGAGGACAGATCTTAATCTTGATCTTAATGGTTAGTCGTTTCGGCAACTTTTAGGCTGGTTTGAGCAGTTATTCTTCTATTCTAGACAGACAGACATCCAAACATCTCAGCCGAACGAAGGGAGACTCAGACATTGAGCTAACCTGCTCTGTATGTGGAGGTTGTGGAGATCAAAACCACTTTTGAAGAGTTTTGAAATGCAAACTTTAATATTTTAACAGCAGAATTCAGAATCCTCGGTGGCACCCGTCTTACTTACTGCTCTAGTAAGGTATAGTACAAGTGAAATTTGGCTTTAGGTTTATGTTTGAGTTCGCATCTATAATGGGTTTGATTCATAGTTAAGTTCAGTCGACTCAGTCAGCTAATTGTGGCTGTGGGGTCGAAAAGGAGCCGAATAGGTCAGGATTTCGGTAGCAGACCTTTGATTTAGTTATTTGCGTAGACTTATGAGTTCAGTGGTGAGTACTTGAGTACTCTCGTATTTAACGTGACAAAAATCATAGCTTTTGAACGTTGGGGTCGTTGGCTCAGAGGGAATTTAATGTAGATAGAAAAATGACTATTTTATGTTCGGCTCTGACCTTTTTGAAAGCATAAACGACACAAGAACACAACTGAGAATGAGATTGAAAAAAAACTTTAAATATGAAAAGTATATTACTGTTTTGTAAGATTTGTTGTGTTAGTTTGCATTTTTAAAACGGATACGCTATTATTATTTAATGCAATTTTTATTGGAGGGTCAGTCATATGAAAATTGAGCATGAAAAATCCATTTATTTTTAGTGACAAAACTACTCGGGAAATTTCAAGATCAAGGCCAGCTAAAATGCTTCGTCTAAAGAAAGCCATAAATTTGTGGTGATGTCAAAAGAGCCGATTGAAAACAGCGATGTAATTGAAAACAAGGAAGTGAATCAAACCCCCAATTTGCCATTAAAGTGGTATTAGAATGGTGGGAAACCCTATCGGAAACCACAAGAATAATAGTATTCCCGAGGAACTGTAGTTGTAATCAAGTCAATACCCTTTTTGTACATTCTTCATAACTAAAATAAGAGACGACCGCAGCGCAGCTTTAGCTTCATAGTTTTTGTGGAAAAGAAGGCAGCTCTAAAATTTGTCCAGACATTCTTAGTTTAATCATGATAGGATAAGTCTGACTTTTTGTCGTTGACAGGTCACAAAAGGAAAGTATCTCTTGAGTCTTTACCTTCAACTTTAGGCTAGTCCACAGCTAACGGGTTCAGGAATTACTGATATAAGTATATTACAACTAAGTAACAAAGTAACCTACGTTCTACGTACCAACCATTACCCCCACAGCTAAGCGAGGAACCATTGGGAAACTTTTAATTTCCTGTACTTATCAGTCAAGTCGATTGCAAGTAAATTGAAAATTATTGAGTTAGAATAACTCAGGATACGGGAGAACAGAACAAAGTACAAACCTAACCATCACAAGTAAAGCGAATACACTAAAAACCTGCCGATACGGAATATCAATTAAAGGAACCCAAATCAAAGAACCCAAGTCATTAAATCCGAGCAGATTGTTACCCGTGAAGGCAAGACTGCCATTCTATAGTAAGATAAGAATATCATTTAGGGAAAAGGTCTAGGTGTCCCATTTTTACTTATCTAACGAACCGAAGAATATAGACTAAGACTGACTTATCTCATCCCGTAAAAAGGATTCAAAATAACTGTTTGTACTCAAGACCGGAAAAGTTGTCCAGCCAGAACCACACCCAACCGAAGATCTTTTTCCTCAACCCAGCTCGAAACTTTGACGTTGGTGACTTAAGGGGACGGCCTGTGAAGGATATTAATTTAAGAAACAAAATTAACATCGACTGATTCCTCATAATGGATAGGAAATCATTTGAAGTGATTCTATTTCTTCTTATCCCTTTGATTGGATTCAATCAATTTCTTCTAGTCAGTGGTAAGGCAGGATACGTCTTGTTTGCCATTTACTAAAACGCTCATTGTTTTTGGGTGGTTCATTCATCTAATAATAACCTGCCTACGGTTAAAACATTCCATTTTTATTTTTTACAAAGGCCTTAAATGCAAATGTGACATATGCCATGACACCAATGGCACTTGTATCACAGATGGGTATTGCTTTACCTCTACAGAACTGACTAAAGAGGGGAAACCACAATACTCTTATCGGTAAGAAATGCATTTTAAAATTATTTTGAAGTATCTGAACGTTGAAGTTACAGTAAAGCTAACCAATAGAAGAAAGCGACATCCAATAACAGATTTATAATGCGTTTCTACTTTCAATTCTGTTGACTCGGAATCCGTTTAAAGTACAATAATACTTATGTAAGAGCATTTTAGCAATACTTTACCTTCGGGATATTGTATGAAATGAAGGAGGTTGCGCAAGAAGAGTAATAATATTTTGAATGAGCTCAGTATCTGTATTGAGTATACTTAGATACTTGGACGATAACTAAAAGTAAAAGATGAGGGGGGTTTTATGACTAAGCTATTAACTTAACATTTTGAAAAATTGCTTCTTTAGGAGAGAAAAATGAAAGGAAACATAGCAAAGGGCTTTGCACCTTTTCTTCGTTAGATAACGAGCGCAGCAGGTAAGCATTTCTTCTTGGGGAGGATTTTTTGGCTTCAGAAACTATAAATTATTTATAATGCTCTGAAGGTAGAGACAGGGAGGGATAGATGTAATTGCAATTTGCAAACCCTATGCAAGCAAAGAGGAAAAATAATCTAACGTTTAGTTTTTAGCAATTCATGTACCAGTAACCAGTACCATACTTTAGAAAAATATCAGTAGACATTTTATTGCTGGCACCGAACACTTTTATGTTCTTTTTTTGGCAATTTTGCTGTTTGAAAAGGGAGAATGAACTATAAGTAAGTAGTTATTATTATATAAGAGGAAAGGAAGCTAAGCTAAGCTAAGCAACAACATAAAAAAAATCAGTAAATCCCTAACCAACCGAAAAATGAATAACATTTCCATCGTTCGTAATGTCGTCGCTTTTAAGCTCAGCAATGTAAAAAGAAGACGATATTTTAACCGCAGGGCTCATGTTTTATAGTATCTCTCGGATCCGTTAATGGTCTAAATGTTATTAGTTATTACATACCTAGTCGACAATTAACCTTGAGGTCAATACAACTAAATCAACAAAAAACCGACTCTAGCATCTCATATTTTAATGTTTATTCAGACCAAAAACAACACAAGGAAAGATACACGTAGTAGTGTCAAGATCATTCGATAGCATGGCGTCCTAAAATTTGCGAACCTTCTGCATAACATTATGAAACCGTAGAATTAAACCTTAAACATGGCATCGTATTCCGTCTTTACAATTGAATAATTGATGTGCATGCATAATACAGCTGCATTTAGCGATTTATAATGAAATAAAAGGTAGTTTATTTGAAGGTTTAGGGGAATACGATCATACTGATGATGAATTATAAACATCGAACGGGTTAGCTGAAAATCTTTGCAGTGTTGTAATGTAAAATCATACGACAATCCTAATAATAAATGACATTTTGTTTTGCTGATTAATTAAAATCTTTTGGTAAAGGTGTCTGTTGCGGGAATACAGTTTCCCTCCTGAGAATCCTGTGTGGTGTCGAAAAAATGAAACCAATTTTATTCGCTGGTGTTGTCAAGATAAAGATTTTTGCAACTCGAACATAGTTCTCCAGTTACCGTTGTATAGTGTTATTGAAAAGGGCAAACGTTTTTTCAACTTTATCCCAGGTAAGACGTAGGACGTAGTCTTAGAAGATGCAACACAAATATATGATCGTTTTTTAAATTCTCTGTTTTTGTAGTCGAATCACAAATTTTGTTGATATCGGTATCATTTAGGCTACATGGTGGATTTCGTGAAGGGCTATTTGTTACTCTTAAAAGGCCTTTAGCCTTTCAAGACTCGTTTGAAATTGCTTTAATTGACTGAAGCAAGAGTTTTGTATTTTCATCCCCATCCCTTAACTTAACCAACCTACTATTGGATCTTGCTGAGTTTGTTTTTGCAAAACATAGCTCTCGTTTTATGTACGGCTCCAGCAAGTAGGTGTAATAAAGCTAGGCATGAACTGATGAACTTATATATCTTAACTAAAGTTTGAATGGGATTTCTCAAAAATTAGGTGTAAAGTATGAGTAGGCATAACCAAAGAGCTTAGCTGTTGAGATTGAAAATGAGAACGTTGAACTTAACGATTGTGATTTTAGCGAAGAATAAACTAACCTAAACGTGACAAAACTTTATCGTCAGAATAAAGCATTAAATTGTTGTTTAAGAAGTATCACATTTAAATTTGTTACAAAACCAGGCGTTCGGTTTTCAGTTGTAAGTAGAAAGTTAAACTTAAACAGGAGCATGAGATAAAATGTACTATCGACTTGAGGTTTGGTTCCACTAACTAACTAAGTAGGTCTTCGTAAGTACAAACTGGCATTCCAGTATATGGTTGTTTCATAAATTGAGATAGTATTTCACTGGCTTGTCTAAATTCATAGAGGAATCGGTTTTCATGTAGTTAAATTTACTGTGAAACCTGAAGATTAATCAATTTTCAAAAGTAAAACTAAAATGTTAAAAACTTTCAGAACAGCAGGAATGAATGTCCAGCAATATTTACAGGGAAATATTATCTGGTCCAGTCTCTCAATTTAAATAAAATTAAGTAACCTAGTCCAATTTAAATAATAAGTAAATTTTTGTTTTGTAGTATCATATTTTCCGTTTTAAGGGGTGTGAGACTAGGTATGTTAAAGTTCTTGGAGTCCACTTTATGGTCTGAATCTGAACTGAATACATATTATTAAATAAATAATAAAACTAAAACGTAATCCTTTCTTTTCCTTACCGAAACTGATTTTGAAATTTACTCTTACTTCTCAACTTTGCAGGCAGATATAGTAAGATTCGTAGCTTATTGAACAACACTATTTCCTGCGATTGATTGAGGTTGACAAACTGTAGGTGTAAAAAATTGAAGGGTTCATATTCATGTTTCATGCTAGCTAAAGTAAGGACCTAATACCTCGAAATAATTTATTTTGCCAAGTAGTCGACCTCGACAGTAGATCGTTATAGATTGACCGTTTTTTCTACTCGCTGATGTTAAACTAGCAATAGGGAAGAGCCATTAAATTTATGCATTGCAACTTATTGTAATTTATCAAAGACAACACGAGGATTTTCATGGAGCAACTTTGGTCCGTATTTTGGCGTTTGTCAAACTTTTTTCAGCAAAAAGTTACATTTAAAGGTAGTTCGGGGTGGGGGATTGTATTTCTGGTGACATCTTTTCTCATTTACTCCAAATAGTTATTAGTATCCTAATAGCTTCTTTCTTCATTAACGAAGATTAAATAAAACTGCATTTAACGTGTCAGTAGCATATTTTCATCACAATCTTTAACTCGATCCTTAGATGTCTGGAATTACACGAGGCTTACCCTCCAGAAAACCCAGTTCAGTGTCAATATTCAAACAAGGGTAATGAGTCCTTTGTCATCGACTGCTGTAAAGATGTTGACATGTGTAATAGTAAATTGAAGCCAGCTCTGCATGTTCGCCCGGTGACCACAGGTAAACTCATATTCAAGACGCTGCGCCACATGTATATTTCAGTCAAAGTTAACCTTTAACTCTAGAGCTGTGATGATTTATTTCTGAAGCTGGAGAATCAGAGTTTTTGCAATTAAACCCGCTTCTATATATAGCGTTATTATCATTTGATCATACCATTAGTTTTTAGATTTTAATTATTTCCCAATACAATGCTGTAACAAATGCCTTATGGTTGTGGTGATGGGAAGAAGGGTGGAATGAAATTAGTACAGTCACAGTAATCAATTTAGTTAGGATCTCGCTTCCGTCCATTGCATTGTTTCAGAAACGTAATAGTGAATTCGCAGAGTTCAAGGGTTCATGTGTGTCAAAACAAGAAATGCATACAATGTATTAAAACTGTGGATTTAGCGAAAGCACATCTATTTCTGAATATCCGAATTTAGTAATTATTGAGTCGCGTTGCACGGGCAGTTTTGAAATATGTCAGTAAACGGTAAATAGTTCTGCAGAAAAAGTAAAAAAAAAAAGTAGTTTGAATGTAAGCAGGATTTTCTCATCATTTGGCACGAATGAAATTTTCTTCAGTAGTTAAGGAATACATTTTTATTAATGCATAGCTTTACTTTGTATTCCTTTGACGCATGATGGAATGATAGAATGAAATGAAAGAGTGGAGTATGTTGATAACCTTAAAAGGTTAAGCTTAATAAAAACTATCTAACCAGCCTGAAGCTGGTCATTTTGCTAAATAACCTTAACCATATAACTTACGGATATGAGTGAAACTTTGTATATTTGGTAAACAGTTAGTATTGCAATGCAAGATATCATCCATCAATGAGATAGCGATTTGGAGAAAAATGCAGTTTTAAAGTACAGCAGGACCGATTACATTCAGCTTGTAAAGCCACACATTCGCTCATTACAATTCCACTGTTTTCTGCGTTAGCACATAATCGAAAGCTAATATTTATTTTTCCAGTTTATCGGCCTATTAATAATATTTATTTCCAATTTATATTTCTTAAGATGAATACCTATTAATACTAGCAAAATTATCAATGATGCTAACATTATTTTTTAAGCCCCATGGTCAAATCATGCTTAGAATGTTTTAATAGAAACTTTTTTTTCTATTAAACTAATGAATTAATGAAGCTGAAGTCGAGCCTAGAAGCATTATGCGTCTTTCTGTCTTGCCGTCCAATTTAGGAGACCTGTGTGTGTGTGTACCTGTAAAAGTCTTAAAAGCAGCTATAAATAATACAGATTGAATTAAGCGACGGGAAACTATCGAAATCTCAAGATTTCGACGCTTTTAAAACCTCAATTATCCATCCTTCCATTCAACTACTATTTGTATAAACGAGCGGGCGTGATAATTTAATATATAATGAATTATGATGCACTTCTTTTAACCGTTTTATGAATCCATACTTTAATGACTTTTTATCCAATTAATGATAGCAATTTTATAAAACTTACAGGAAAGAAGGAAGTGAATGCATTTGTATACGTTTTAACCTGTTTTTCTTGCAGTTGTATAGATAACAAAGACCAGATTCCTGGGCCTCCTTTAATGTGTTCACCTGTTCGAAATCATAATTGCGGTGGCGTGGAATGTTGCCAATTTGATTTCTGTAATGCTCACTTGAATCCGCCTTGCAATTCTAAATCACTGCCAATCCAAGGAGGTGAGAGACCTATCTCTTTTGTCATTAGCACAACCATCGAATGATTGCCTTCTGTGATGAAGTGTCTGATAGATAATCTGAAGTGTTATCCAGTGATTTGATTCCACCAAGAATATTTCCAAATTTCACGCTGTAAACTTAAGACAATTCCCAGCGTGTACCCTGTACTTGTGATGTGTGTCAGTAAAAAAAATTTCCGTTTCCTTTCCAATCGTAGTCAATACGTCTGTAATTTTAGTAGCCAGCCAAGCCAACTACTTCGTTTTCTTAGATTCGACAACTAATAAACAAAAATCGACTATGGCTTTGCAGTGCGTTAAATCAGCTTCAAAAGGCATTACTTAAGTTTAGGCCGAACTATTGAGCTTTACTGGGTTTTATGTCAATGTCGCTGTGGCTAATTAAAGGTGACATCTCTTCGTATTAATTCTTCAGTCATTCAGTATATTATTAGTTGGCAGAATCACTTAAGAGCTGGTTTGCTTCGCTTATTGTAAACCTGCAGTGTATAGCAGTGGTGATGTTGACTCAGATTTGAATCAGAAAAGAAGTTTGAGACGGTTTGTTTTGGTCATTTAGTACATTTAATAGGCTGAGGTGAGGTTGAAGAGTAGGATTGGGAGCCATAATAGGATTAGGATTTAGATGACATTTATTTCACTCCATTGAATTACATAATGTATTTAAAGGTATGTGTGTTAGGTAAGTGGGCCCTGATTAGTTTCATTCGTCGTCCATTATTTCGAAGGAGTTATCATTATAATGATGTGAATTGTTGGATTAAGCTCGTTAAAGTAGAGGATTTTGAGGAAATCGGAAATATGGTATTCAGTTGCAGTCCAATTTGTTCGGTTCACAGTGGCTTTGAAGGAATCATTTCGTATGTTTTTCGAAGGAAATAGGGAGATGATTTATCCATCCGGTGGATTCCAATTTGTAAATGAGAAAACGCTGCATGGCAATGTGTTCCAATTAAAGATAGGTTGTTTACTGTATGATAACTTTACATAAACTAAAATTGTAAAGTCCTTTTAGCCTTTGTAAGAAACCTTTGACTTCTGTAGAATCCTCAAACATCAAAGAAATACCAAGAAATACAGCTCGGCCTCTTTTCTTGAGAACGTCTGAAATAATTGGGATCTTCAGTTTATTTTATGTCTTCATTTGATGCACACGTGGATTTGAATAGTCGGTAATTTTACTGAAGTTGATTCTTCAGAAAGGTTTGTTAAGCTTGGCATGTTTATAAAAGGCAGTATTATTTTATGCTTTGCTTTCCACTTTCACCAGCTAAGCTAAAGCTTGAAATTTTTTAAGCTTGCCTGCCAAAAACGCTTACAACAGCTTTTTTTTAGCTTGCTGTAGCTTAAAAAAGCTTGCTTTAAATTGCAGTTTTGCTTTGATTTTGCTGGAAACCTGGAAACTAGGTTGGCTTGCAGTTGCATAACTTTATTTACAGCTAAAATGCTTTAAAGCTCGTATATTTTGATGACTGTCGAGGTTGGTGATAAATGCTTTTGCATGTAAATTATTGAAATTTATACTGAAAAGTTTTTAAGCTCAATGCAAATTATGTTCGGCTTTAATGAAATTGCTTGATTTACAACAGCTACATGCCAGCCTAAGTAAAAGCTTTGCCATTCGCAATCCAAATTCGCAAATGCAGCTTAATGGTTTAAAATGCTTCACCATTGCTTTTCAAACAAACGCCAGCTTTATTGCATAAAGCTCCGAAGAAGGCTAAGGGTCTTGATTTACGAGATCCAAATCCAAATTGCTACTTTTCTGATTCTCTAACTTCAGCAATACGAAATTAAAATTTACAAACGGCTGCTGCTACACATTCAAGTAAATTAATAATCATCACAGACAGAGTTTATCCAGTTTTAGAGCTGATAAAATCATTTGTAAAAATTTTCATCATCCGATATGATTAATAAACTGGTTCTAATCCTTTTAAATGATAAAAAAAATCAGATAGTGCAGAAAATATGGACTTGGGTTTGTGGGAAATGGTTGTCCTCATTGCGGGTCCAATCTTTATCATCTGTCTCATTGTCGTAATGGTTGTCTTCTACGTGTGGCAACGAAAGGTCAAATTAAAGCAGTTCCAACATCAAAGGACTCCCCTTATGGAGAAGGGCTCAATGAGCATCCCAGACGTGGACAGCACTGGGCCCTGCTTGAAGGATATGATTGATATGACCACAAGTGGATCTGGCTCAGGTATGCAATTATTTCCTACCTCTGCACTCCCTTATTCGCGTCATAACTAAGCGGTTATTAAATGAAAAGAATAAAATACATTACGCAGCATTCTGCTTATTCGAATTCAAAGTATTAATTTAGTTTAGTATCTCTGTCGGGAAATATATTTTGGAGGGTTATCACTATCACTTCGTTAAAATTTACAATTATTTATTCCCTGGCCTCTACGAGAAGCCTCTTCACATGACATGAGCCCTTATCTTCCTAATAAGAATTTCGATTTGAAAAAGTTAAGCAAATTAGTGCCTCTTTTTCCTTCTAAGTTATTTTTTCCAGATGGTCATAAAGTTTTTCCTGTCTAGATGATTGATGGGTTATTTTACTTTACGAGCACAGTTTACAACAATACAGCACACATATTTAGCATCTGCCTGATATATACATGCACGTACTTTTGTTTATTTCGCAGCTCTTGTGTCATTTAATTAAATTGGTATCTCCAGTAATATTACTACCACAAGCGTTTGAAGTGTTATGCATATCTGTATTTACGAGGATCCATAAGCATAATGCAAAGGTTGCTTTTACCATCTTGAAGTTTCTTGCGTAGTTAGTTTCAGTTTGGCTATTAAATTTTCATGACCAAAACGAAAATAAGGTTATTAAACTCAGTGCGGTGGCCACCGTGCGATTGTTATGAAGGAAAGCATAATATCTAGATGTTGGAGATGCAAAATGAAGCAGAGTTGCTGACTTGGGATAATGAAATATTGTGAATAAAAGTAGTGAAAATATGAAGGTGGTAATATAATTTTGTTGTGCAGGATTGCCATTACTTGTCCAACGGAGCATTGCTCGGCAAGTTCAGCTAATTGAAGAGGTTGGGAAAGGTCGATATGGTGAAGTCTGGAGAGGCCGATGGAGAGGTGAGAATGTTGCTGTTAAAATCTTCTCATCCCGTGAAGAAAGATCGTGGTTTCGTGAGTCCGAAATATATCAGACGGTTATGCTTCGTCATGAAAACATCTTAGGATTCATTGCTGCAGATAACAGAGGTAAGAAAATAATATGTAATGCCTATCAAATACTCATACCCTGCGTCTTGAACCTGTTCGCCAGCCATGAGCTAATTTCAATCTCAATTAATGATAGAAAAATGGTTTCATGTACTTCCCAGCTAACGTTAAAATTCTATGCAAAACTCTCTTAATCAATAATGTAATTAACTTACTGCAGCTTCGTCTGTTTACGAGTTGGGTTAATAATTAGAATGTAAGATAAGATGATATAAAAAAATTGATCTAAATAGAAATTAGGAGCACAAAGACGGAACAAATTAAGAGAGAGATGCCGTGCAAGCCCCGTTACTTTGGATCGGTTACACTGAGAATTTTCGCATGCTGTGTTATCGTGCACATTTTTGCAATATTGAATTGATACATATAGAGAAACCCTTATTCTCTAAAGAGATAGATACGATACGAACAGTTAAATTTATTAAAAACCTTACTGGGTTTTTTTCGAGTGTATTTGTCATGTCATTATGCATATTTCTATTTTATCACATGGCGAAGAAAAATTGATAGCGTCTGTTCTTGTATTCCGTTTCTTTATGCAAAGGAAAATAGAGGCTTTTCAACTCCTACTGCACTGGTTTCTTCATCTGGTCTTCTTTCTTTGTAGTTCTTAGAGTCTGTGAATGTTAACAAGGTTTCCTGTATTGATTATAGGGACAAATTGTCCATCATATATCAGAAAAACCCCAACATTTTGAGGCCAACCAGGTGGTTGAATAATTTAATTGTAGTTAACTTTTGCATGCATATAAATAGGCACAAGTTTTCCTCCCAGATCTTCAGATCCAACCGCATAAACCCCTCCCGGACTGTTTACCATTTTTAGAGGCTTTAAACACTTTCAAGGTCTATACGTCTTGAAATTTGCTGTGGGTAGATTATCAGTGAAAGTAATGCCGTTTATTTTATTTGAAGCATGCTTTGTTCCGTGATCAAAATATTATTGTATTGATTCTACAGCCTACAGCCTTATGAAATGTCTGTTAGATGCATTTTATGTATGGTAATAGTAAGTATGATGCAAGATGCTTAATATTATGCGAAAACTTCAAGGAGACTACTTCTAGTTTCTTATGCATAATATGCATATTTCATGAGTTTCCCCCCGTCATAATATGTTTAATATTCCGAAGTTTTGGGTTAGTTTTGTAGACTGGCAAAGGGCAACTGAAAATTCGACGGCCCTCTCTCTAAAATGTCTAAATATCGAGTTGAGAAGAGTTGTTTAAAAGTAATGTCCAGGTGTTTTTTCCGCACCGGAACTCAAGTTAATGAAATCCTTTATTTTACAATAGACAACGGAACATGGACGCAGCTTTGGCTTGTGACCGATCTTCACGAGAAAGGATCTCTTTTTGATTTCCTAAGCCGGGCAGTGGTGGACCCAACAACGATGATCAGAATGGCCCTTTCGATTTCTACAGGATTGGCTCATCTTCATATGGAAATTGTGGGCACCCAGGGAAAGCCCGCTATCGCACATCGAGATCTTAAGTCGAAGAACATCTTGGTAAAGTTAAATGGAACTTGTTGCATTGGAGACCTTGGACTAGCCGTGCGGTATGACACGGCATCCGATGAAGTTGATATTCCCCTTAATCATCGAGTTGGAACGAAACGGTATATGGCTCCGGAGGTGCGTTTCATCAATATTAATGACAGTTTACCCAGAAGGTTATAAAAAGTATAACAGTTTATTTATTTTATGCTTAGGTGCTGGATGAAAGCATGAACATGGGTCACTTTGATTCTTTCAAACGTGCTGACGTTTATGCTATGGGTCTTGTCTTCTGGGAGCTTGCTTCAAGATGCAATGTTGGAGGTAGATAGACGAAATCAGCTACATGATACTTTTAAAACCCTTTTTACCTAATTTATTCTAAGACGTTTTAAAAAATTATTCTGTCGAAACATTTACAGGTATATTTGATGAACACCAGCTGCCATTTTATGATATGGTCCCATCAGATCCAACTATTGAGGAAATGCGAAAAGTTGTTTGCGTCGATCAGCAACGGCCATCTATTCCAAATAGGTGGCAATCCGTGGAGGTGAGTCTAATGCTGTCTACTTTCTTTTTAAATCAAATGACTTGGGATTTTGCATCTTAATAGCTAGATAGATCCGAAAGAACCGTATTTGAAGATTGAAGTTGATATTTTATTGTAATCTTAGTAGTTACAGAAAGTAGTACATTATTCAGCGAACTACGCCACTAAGTATAGATTAGGTGATTCTGAACTATTATTCGTTATTCCTATAAACATCATTTAATTAAAGTACTTAACTCCACTATCGGCTGATGAAAAATGAAGAAACAAAAAGGTTATACACATAATATAAAGTAGCGCGGATCAGTCTTAGCCACAATAACACGTAATAACGTAATTACTTAAACACGAAGTAAAAACAATTCGAAAGAGCTAATACATACTGCAGAGTGTAATATACAGTATTTCATCATTTATTCGGAATAGCAGAACATTATGCACTTAAATTATTCATTAATATAGAATTTGGCAGTAAAAACGATACACTAAGAGAGATAGGTTATGAGAAAAAGTCAGTTTTAATCATCACCATGCCCAATAATTTGTAAGATAAAGATGAATATATTGATGATGTCCATGTAGATATTGAGTGCGGCGAATATGTATTCCTCCGGGGAAATAGAACACTTGTGTTTACCCCCAACCATTAGTTGAGTGTCGTAGACGAGATAAACGGAGAATAGTAATGCTCCAAGGCAGGCATAGACGAGATTGAGAATGGGAAAGGTCCCACGTAGGAATATTGCCACGAATCCAAAGATCATTAAGATAATGGCGCAGACAAAAAGTCCACTTCCCATTGCTGTGAAGTCCCATTTGGTCTGGAAAGAAAATGCCGTTAGAGCCAAGCAAACGACAGCAGTTATTCCAACGGCAAGCAGAACTGCATCGGCTCTGTTGAAAAAAAATAATACATTTGAACTATTGAAAGGAGTACTCAATTTTTGTAAGGTCAAAAGAATGTTAGTTACTTGAAGGAACTCGCTGCAGTACCGAGAACGAATCCTTCCGCAACAGTAAATATGGCTAAGCAAATGAAATTTCCTGGCGATTTCTTTCGAACGCCCTCACAACAAGCCATTGCTATCATTGTGACGAATGTTACTCCAAGAGCGATGTAGAAGATGTAGATATTTTGTCTTGTCCACAATTTCAGCGGTTCGTAATACACGAACATTGCCACAAAGCCAAAAGTTATTATGAGTTGGATCATCAAAATACTGTATACTTTCCTACGAATAATAATAAATAGTTTTCCGTCAGCGGTATAGCATTTTGATAAGATATCTTTTGGGTGGGAAATATTCTTATCAACTCTTTAAGTCTAATTTGCTAACCGAATGAATCCCAGCCGTATTGATTTATCGCTGAATTCAAAACCTCCAAAGCCGTCCTCTGGTTTGTTCATTTCGGGATCCACTGGGATTCTAAACCCTGCTGTAGGCATCCCCTGTCCTGAGAACCCTCCGCCTGGAAAACCTCCTTGTTGAGGGAATCCTGGTTGAGGATAACCTCCTTGCGGGTATCCTTGTTGGGGTGGCGGATAACCACCCTGAGGGTATCCTTGTGGCGGTGGCGGATAACCTCCCTGAGGATATCCTTGTGGAGGTGGTGGATAACCTCCCTGAGGGTATCCTTGCTGACCTCCCGAACCTTGCCCTGAGAAAATAAATCGATAGTATTGAAAGTACATAAATATTAGCTTTGACTTCATAAAGAGTAATCCGTCTCAGGAATCATTTACCAAAGGCTCCGTATGCATTCTGCTGATTGTATGCCATATCAAAGTTTTAACCCTACACGGGTTTGCTTTTTTCACTACTCCTCCTCGTTAACTTCCGTAGAATAGGTTCTATCAAACTCCTATTTAGGTGTGGACTGTCAATAGTTTACTATCCTCCTTCAGTATCCGTGATGTTATGTTGATGTTATCAATCTATGGGATAAAAACACAAGCACATTACATTAATTTCTGAACGTTTTACAACTGAATTACTCTATATAGACAGATCCGGAAGTTTATTTAAGTAAAAAGTCGTCATTGGCAACTCAACTCGATAAGTAAAAGTAGGTAGGTATGTGTTTTTACTGATAACGGCTCGTTCTAAAGGTTGTTAACGTCCTGACGTAGCACTGATACTGATATATCAATACGATAAATAAACAATGCCGCAGCTCGTTGAGTCACTCAAATCAATCTGACAGGATAGAAGAATAGTTGACTGTGACTCTCAAAAACTGCGACTAAGAGAAAGTACACGTGATGCTTGTAGTAGTGTAGAAGATTCTAGAATCTAGAACTATCGATTACCAGGTATAGAAAATACCCGGGTAGCCTAGAAAAAGAGCTCGTAGCTTTTATACAAAGTCCTACTTTCCACGGGCAACAACTGTTTAGCCAGATTTACTATTGGTTACGGGTAAATTCAGGAAATAAATAGTGGAATGAAAGTAGTTGTGCCGATTTGTCCTTCGCTAACCAAACTTCTTAACTTTCTCCACCAAAACTGTCAATATGTCTACGAGGTCCAGTCCCAGTCCAGCTTGTTTTAACAACAATTTCCCATTAATTGACCAAACTCTAGACTTAACGTAAATCACGATATAATGAGAATGACTGGTTTTTGTTATTATTGAACGAATGTATGGATGATTTTCATGAATGAAATGACGTAAAATAGGGGATTAAACTACCTTTAGATTGGAATTGGAGGATGGATTGGTTGGATCTTGAGCAACAAAACAATCCTGACTTTTGAAAAACGCTTTCTCGCTTTTTTTAAAGGTTGAACTGCAAATATATCGTCAAAAAATGCAGCCAATGCTATGTGTGTGTGTGTAGCTGTAGCCCAGTTAACTTTTAAATTAAAGAAGTATTATTATATTGGTTTAAAAAAAACTTTACCATACCGAGAAATGACTAAACTTAAGACTAAATAGTGGACGAAAGCATGTGTTATGTATTCAGAATTTAGGTAGGTGTATAGAGTAGCGATTATGGTGGTTGGTTTGGTGTTGTTACGCAAAGCATTTTTTGTACTTTTTAACCTGTATATCTGCCGGATGATGGAGTTTTTTAGAGCCCTACTACTACTACTACACTACTTTATTACACAGATACCATTACTAACCTTGCAATAGTAACTACTGCCGGCAGCCCTGTTAATGCAGCTATTAAGTTGTTTTTTTATGGAATAGACGCACTGTATTTGGTGTAGTAGTAGTTGTGGGTATTATACTGAATACTCATGCTCATGTGATGTTCTGAGCCTCAGGCGTAAATTTAATTGTAAAATGGTAAAAGCGTTGATAAGTTTTAGCATCATAATGGATAATGGATGCGTATAGGTATAATGGAATTGATGAAATGCGGTGATAAAACTGGAGAAATTCAAGCGTTACTGCAAACTGGGAGACTGGGAATTGGGAAATGGAAATACGTATTGTAAAAATATGGCTTCCTTCCTCTGAACAAAGTATTTAGTATAAATAACAAATGCAGTATGAAATGGATTCTTCAAACCGTAGTTAACGAATCAACATTTTAGACTTTAGCTGAAAGTAAACCACACGGAGAGCTAGGTAGATATGGCGATGGTTTAACGTTGTGTTGCTTTAATTAATGTGCATCCATGTACGATGAATAATTTGAAGGCAATTGAAAGGATAATTACTAATCATCATCATGATGATTCATGAATGTGACGTCATCTTGATCGTAGCATTTATAGGTTGAATAAGTGGCGTGTGTATTGTATTAAAATCCATCCTCCTATTATCATGTATTAGCTTTCCGTATTTCATGTATCGTATTTCCGGTTTTGAATCACATTGGAAATAGCACAAAATAAATATGCACTTGATATAAGTAATTTATAGGCAATTTTTAATTTTTCACGTGTGGTTGGTATGCAGAGTTAAAAGCGGAAACGGTTTCTTGTTAAGCGTTTAACATGGTAACAGTTAGGGCGTCTTAATTTATCTTATTTTTGGGGCTTTAGGCATCCAAAATGCGTATTTATTTCGGTATGTATAATGCTAAAAATCTGTGGTTTTATTTGCAGACATTGAAGATGATGTCAAAACTGATGAAAGAATGTTGGTATCAAAATGCATCAGCAAGACTCACTGCTCTTCGAGTCAAGAAATCTTTAGCTAGCTTTTTAATGCCTGATAGAAATGTATAATTAAGTCGACGTGCATACTTGATGTTAAGTGTGAATGAATCTGTAATGTCATAATTATTATTTTAGTTCAGTACCTTGATTATAAAGTATCTGTTTTAAGGACCTACATTGTAAAACTGCTATATAAACTCACCTAGACTATGAATGATGTGATGTGCTTTAAGTCGTAGCTCTGTTAGTTCTAAAATAAGAATTATCACAAGAAGGAAGCCAATTAACACTTTATAAATAAGTGCAAAGTATGATTTATGAAATTCAGATTTGACATAATTACTACAACTAAGCATCTATCTAAGATCTAATGATCATCTATCTTGTGAAGAAAGATGATCATTACAGCGCTGCTGCGCCATTCAAATGAAATGTTTGAAGTATTAGCTTACTTTTTTGGTAGATAAGCAACCTTTTATTTATACTAAGCTGAGATGTCTGCTGTAGTGAGTGCTGCGTCAACATTGCATACCTCTTAAACATTTTCACCATGAGTGAAGGCTGATTCAATTGTGTTAAGGTAATATCAACTTGTGAAAGGTTTAACTAAGATAATGGATTAGTTAGCATTTTGTGTTCCCGACTAGATTTTATACGGACGAAATCTCTGAATTTGTAGCAGGAAGTATTGTTATGAGATTGGAGGGCTGTGTCATCAAACTATTTAATTGAAAATAGAATAATTGGGCTTAATCTGTTTTATCTCAGCACACAGTTGACAGTGCAGAATGCATTCAAAATTGATTTGTTGTAACCTTACTTATTATAGAAAACTAATCATTTAGTTGTTCTTGGGTGTGGTTAATAAATATTTAATTTCGCTACCTTCAACTTCGCCATTTTCTTTGCTCTCCGTCAAGACAAGAAAGGGATATGCCATAGACAACGTTTAGCAATGGGATGGGCTTAAATGTAGGAGATTAGTCTAAATGATCCCGTTACAGCTAACCATTCTCACTCTCACTTTAAGCTCATATATTATGTTCGTAAATTCATGTGGATCTCAAAATAATTTCAAGATAATGTAAATAGATTAAATGCTTCAATTTATTGATTTTATCCCTCAATGTTCAATGTACAAAAAACCTATGCGTCCGGTTATTCAGATGAACGTATAAATGTATCCTTAAAGAGAAAATTTGCAGACTGCTGTTGAATTTGTATTTGTATAATCAAAAAGAGGGGCAGCTATTTCCATTTGCTGATAGTATTTAGCAAAATATATCAATATGCTGATGCATCAGCTGAAGCAGAGGCGTCCGCTTCCGCTTCCCCATCCCCATTGACGGCACCCAAGTTCGCATCGGCCTGTGCAGAGGCTACTGCTGACCCTGAGTCTCCATAATCTCCTGGAGGTCCTCCAAATCCTGGCCCTCCATCATCTCCAACGTCTGCCTGCGGAGGCGAAAAAGTTACTGCTTTTTTTGTGTAATGATGAAAACTCAAACAAATAGGGATTCGCTATAGTGGTTGGTGAGTGGTAACCTCATCATTAGCAATGGCAAAAGTGGATGATCCCGCATCACCATAATTCCTACGGAATCTGCCATGCCCTCCTCCTCCCTATATAATACATAGGTTTGAAATATTATGCCTCATTTCTTCCGTGGAATTAAGTTAACCTTACCCTAGCGACAGCGTCAGCACTTGCATGAGCCTCAGATCCGGCTGCGGATCCGGGTCTATATCCTCCTCCTAATCCTAAACCTCCCCCTCGCCCCCGATTGTTCCCACCAACACCCTGGGCATGGGCTTCTGCGTTTGCGGACGCTAATGCTCCGCCACCACCCCCAAGACCCCGTCCACCTCTACCTCCACCATTTGCTTGCGCTGCAGCCTTTGCGTTTGCGGACGCTAACGCTCCGCCACCACCCCCATGACCCCGTCCACCTCCACCATTTGCTTGCGCTGCAGCCTCTGCGTTTGCGGACGCTGACGCTCCGCCACCACCCCCATAACCCCGTCCACCTCCACCTCCACCATTTGCTTGTGCTGAAGCCTCTGCGTTTGCGGACGCTAACGCTCCGCCACCACCCCCAAGACCCCGTCCACCTCCACCTCCACCATTTGCTTGCGCTGCAGCCTCTGCGTTTGCGGACGCTAACGCTCCGCCACCACCCCCATAACCCCGTCCACCTCCACCTCCGCCATTTGCTTGCGCTGAAGCCTCTGCGTTTGCGGACGCTAACGCTCCGCCACCACCCCCTTGACCCCATCCACCTCCACCTCCACCATTTGCTTGGGCGGAAGCCTCTGCGTTGGCGGACGCTAACGCTCCGCCACCACCCCCAAGACCCCGTCCACCTCCACTTTCACCATTTGCTTGCGCTGCAGCCTTTGCGTTTGCGGACGCTAACGCTCCGCCACCACCCTCTTGACCCCATCCACCTCCACCATTTGCTTGGGCGGAAGCCTCTGCGTTTGCGGACGCTAACGCTCCGCCACCACCCCCTTGACCCCATCCACTTCCACCGGCGCCTGTTGCCTGGGCTGAAGCTTTGGCATTTGCTGAAGCTAGGGCACCGCCACCACCGTTACCGATGCCCTTGGCATGGGCCAATGACTTAGCGTCTGCAAACGCTTCACCCCCTGAATGAAACTTCCTCTCACCTTTCCCATTGTATTTGTGATGATGATGGTCTTCATGACGCTTCTGCCTTCTATCTACTCAAATTAATTTAGTAAAACTTCAAAATTAGAATATGCATAGCTAAGCGTTTCATGTACTACTAGAACTTACTGTCGTTTAAACCAGAGAATAATGTTTGAACCAAAGATTTAACATTTTTGTTATTCAAAATTGTTGATAAAGCTGTCGAAAATTCTGCATTTGAAGCACTTCCGTCGTCAGGTAATGGATTAGCCGAACAATTAACAAAAACTACAACTATTGTTGTTATCACAGCGGCTAAATAAGTCATCGAAGAAGACCCTGTCATTATCGAAAGGTTACGATTTACGATGACGTAGATGCAATAACATTCATGGGGAAAATCTGTGGCTTTATTGAGAAAGAAGTCCTTCGGCGTTTGCTTTTATACTCATCTCCAATAACTCTTCCAGACCAGAGTTGACTTGACACATTCACCTTCAATTCGTTCCACATTGATGGGTTTCACGGATTTGATGACCAAATTATCAGTTTCTTGGTTTAAAAGATGGTTCATTCAAGCACGAAGTATATACAGCAGGATGTGAATGGGCTTGGGAATTTCAGTCTTGGGAATGGCGATGCGAATTGCAATGCAGAAGTATCAGGAGATCAGGACAGTGAGCATGCATCACTAACCGAAGTATTTTAGCAATAACCGAAATCTCCATGAAATGAAATAGAAAAAAGCCATCCACTGAATCAAATCAAATCAAGTTTTTTCCTTTCGTGATGACTTTTTAAAATGCGACCAAATTCGTTTTCGATACTCACGTTTTCAAAAAAATTATACGAAAGACTGCACAGCAGAAAATGCAAGCTAACGCGGTCAATTAGTTTCAGTACACATGATTTATAGTAACTTCTTAAATCGTTGTTTGCAGAATGGGTATAGCATTTTTTCCAATGCGCTAATGGGCATGCTTTGCCCATTCGACGAAAAACTTAACATTAGTTTAAAATGACTCAAATTCCTTTGATTAAATATCAATTAGATTTATTGTTGACTTACTATTTTTACAATTTTATGTATTTTCTCAACATATAATAAAATCATCTGAACTTAAATGCCTTCAGCTGTATTTTTAATACAACATCTTTATAAATTTTTAAAGCAAGCTAGAATTTTATTTGTGTCTACGCAAGAACTAACTTACAACGACATGCTCTACTGAATTTATAAAAGTGCAATCTTTTGATATTACTCGTTCCAGTAAGATCAGAATCAGATAAAAAACGCCCAGCAGTAAACACAGAAATGTACTCGAATTGGCGTTATGATTTTGGATTGTTTTAAGAATGGACTGCATAAAAAATGCACAAGATTTGCAGAACAAAACTGCAATGATGTGTAACGTAAGTTTAACAAACAAATATACGTTTCAATGCTCTCTTAGCGTAGGAAAAATTCAATACACTTGCACTTCGTACAACTACTGTACAATAAAGCTAGTACAGATCCACAAGGGCTATAAATCTAATCAACTAACAAATAAAATAACGCAGAACGATGTTTTCTCTACTTTTGGTCACGTGACTCTCTTGAATTAGAAACATTTATAGATGCTCCTTGACGCTGGAATCCAAAACCAAGTTTAATTAATACCCACCGAAATCATTTGATCTTATTACTGCTTGCAGTTCTGCTAAATATTAGTTTACCTTTGTTGCAACAAATACTGCGCCATTCGAATTTGACCTTGAGAGCCCGAAATGGTTATTATTCTTTCGTTTTGACCTGCAGCAGGTTCTGCAATAGTTATACCTGCTCCTGAATCCCCTCTTATGCGACGAATTCTTGTTCCACCTTTTCCAATGATGGCTCCAGCGTACTAATAGAAAAAAATTTTTTATAAAAAACTCGAACATGTTTTCTTTTCTTAAATTGTGAAACTAATAAATGTGCTACCTCATTCGGAATGGTTACTTGACAGGATGTGACCTCACCACTGCCAGCATCAACTCCTAACCCAATACCAAGTCCCCCCATGCCACCGCCGAAAGGTCTTCCAGGAGGAGGTGGTGGTCCTCCAAATCCATTGCCTAGATATATTTAATTCAAACTTGAATGCTTAAAAAGTAATATGCTACCTAGCTATCTACTTAAGTCATAAATTGAAACATGATCTTACGTCCTCTGCCAGCCCCACGACCCGGCCCACCATCGCCTCGGCCTCTACTGGGTCTAAAATTTCTAGGAGGTCCTCTGTGTGGTCCATCTTTTAAAAAACAATTTTTGTTTAAATAACATGAAATTTTAACCTTTTCATATTTTTTTAGAACCACTATACAAACCTCTATAAAAATCGCCTCCCCCTCTTGCTTCGCCAAAGCCACCGTACTCCAATGCATGAAATTCATCATAGTTATGAGGGTCGTACTTTTCCGTTGGTCCTTTAATCGGGCTCTATAAAAAAAACACATTTTAAAAGTAGAATTGAGAGTATAAAACTAAACCTGGTGAACAAATAACATTTTCAAAGAATATTGAACCTCGCTTGCTAAAGTGAGCAATCTTCTAACAGTATCCAGGCAAACATCAATAGGCCCACTTACAGCCACGACGCGGTCAGTACTCCCCGGGCATGCAATTCCAAACACTTTAATCTGGGCATTTGTTGTCTGAAATAGTTGGAATGGAATGAATGAATTAGAATTAGAGTAACGATAGCAGTTTCTGTCTTTACTGTATGGCTCACCTCCCGAAGCTCCTTTATTTTGGAACCTCCTTTTCCAATGATAGACCCCACTTGAGTGTGATGAAACAAAGTTCTAACCTCCATTCCACCACCTTCTTGAGACTCGCCATTTTTTTGGTCCTAAAATCCAGTCAGCCAATTTTTAATTAAATAAGGATGATGGATTAGACAAGCGAAGCTGAATTTAACAACACTTACTTCTTGGATGAGTTGTAAGACTTGTTCAAGGACGCTTAATGTTATTTCCTGTTCGTCGGCACTAATTGTAATTAATCTGAAAGAAGAATTGATCATCAATTAAAATGTACGAAGTTTTTTACACCTGTGCGTAATACGAATGCGAAATCTGCATGGATTCTTTTATGTTGCTTGCTAATTATTGATAATATAATCGGGCGAATGGCGTATTTCTGAAACATCGTTTAAATAAATGATTTCACTTTACATTTTGTTCCATGGAATTTACAATATGAAACAATGCTGGCAAGTGACAATGAATGTATAACTTGATTCAGTTTGAGAGTGAAAATATGGGTGAAAAGAGTAGACATTAGCACGATATGGATAGTGAAATGTGGTCTGAGGGTAACGTCACCTTTCTGGGCCTTGACAGTCGGGGACACTAACGTTGGCTTTGTTCTACAATCGTGTGGACAATGGGGCATTCGGGACGGGACGGGGCACCACAGCCGGAAGAGAGGGACCAAGAAAACACAAAATGGGACCATTGATCAGCATTTAATATCTTCAACGCACTTCTTGTAATTGCATTTGTAGGGAGAAATGCGTCTACAGAAGCTTAGATAAGGGCTTAATTCTTCGGTGTATTGGTATTTGAAGGTAAAATATCTGCTTTCAATTTTGCCATGATTTACATAACACAAATTAACGGCTTCATCACTTACCTCAGTGCGCAATCTAGAGATGTTCTGTCCACCCTTACCAATTACAGAACCTGCGGACTAAAAATTAAGTTATCCTTCAACAAGTTCTTTTAATTTAATACTTTTAAAAATATTTATAATTAATATATCTTTTGTCTATCTTACTCGTGAAGGTATCAAGACACGGACTTCGTGTCCTAATGATCTTGGCCTTTTCTGTGGTGACGCCATATCTCTATCAGCCCCTCGTTTCATCCCTAGATAAAAAGTTGTTGACACATGTATTAAATAAAAATTTCCAAATATTTAGTTAAATACTAGCTATTAAACAATCAATTTGCAGTATGTTGCACAATTTAAGTACAAGCCATAGCTATAAAACTAAATGAACCATGCTGCAATTTCGTTTCAGTATTTTCATGATGTTTAGATTTTTCAGCAAATAGTAGAGGTAAAAGAGGTAAGTGTTGATAAGCAATGCCTACCAAAAACCTTACTGTTTAGAACGTCTATGAGCAGTGTCAGCGATAAAATAGGTCAGTGCCAGCTAGTAGTAGGAGGGAAGGCAGGTGCAGCAAACTACTAATCAGTTGGGGGGCGAAGATGTTTCAGTACTTTTTAGTAGTTTTTCTCAAAAGGAAATTAGATGTGGCCAACCAAACTACGAAAGAAAAGTATAATACAAAAAATAAACAACCAAAGAAAAAATTAAATGATAAGCTTTCATTCAAACACAAACATTTCATTACGTATATTATTCGACAAAATTAAAAAAAAGCGATTAGAAACTACTTTTTCCCCTATCTTACCCACTTAAAAGAAGAATGAAGACGCTAAAAAGCTGAATTTAGACTACTGAACTCATTGTAGCACTGAGCTGTAAGCATTTAATATTTAACATTTAACTCGACACTCAAAAGTCAAGTCCGTCAATAATCATTCATTAGATTCACAGACAATAGTCGTTTCTCAGAAAGTGTTTCCCTGGTCCATTCCGTCTTCCGTCGTCGACAAACCAAATTAAACTACAATTTTTTAATCCTGTTCACAAAGTCAGAAAGTAGTTTAGCCTGGATGAATAGTAAAACTTGAATTATTTGTCCCTTATCTTATGTTTCATCTTTTAATCTAGTTTTTGTTATGCTAATTTTATATTTTTCTACCTGCAACCTGCGTTCTTGCTTAGCTAACCTGCCCTACATAGAGCTAGCTATGCATGCCCGTTTCGTAGTAAAGTTTCAACAGAATTACATAAGCAGTCAGTGTTTAAAATACCATTTACCGTATTTCCTGTTTTAATCCCCCAGTGGGGCTTTATTACTTCGAAGGGAAAATTAGAAATTCTATTAACATAGACAAGATAGGACTTATAACATGGAAAGGTAGGGGAGGGGGAATTATTCCAGGGGAGGAATTAAAACGGGAAATACGGTTATTTAATAATAATTGTAACGAGACAACAGACAACTAACAACGTTCCACGAACACGACTTGTCCGCTTGAAACTGTTGACTGTTACAATAATCTTTAATAGGCTCACTTGACTTAAAATGCATATGTATTATCGCAATATTTAGTTTAGATTAGTCGCATCATCTATACGTATGAAATTAATGCAATAATTCTTGCAAATTTCAATCCGTAAATGCCATTATTATAGCCTAAAAAACATGTATAATGATAATATTTATTGCATATTCGCTGTTTTAAAGGCTATTTTAAGTGTTTATTTCATAACTTTGCCTGTTAATTTGACCATGCTGTCGCCCTGACTCATGCCATTACTGCATAATGCATACGATACGAACGAAATCCCTAATTAATGAAAGAAAACCTAATTAATTACTCACTTTAAACAATAAAAGGATGCAATCGCAATGCTGCATGCATTAATAGAAAAAATACGGTCGGAAATCCGTGATGTGACGCTGGTTTTGAATAAACATAAAGCTCGATAAGGGTAGAGATAAGCGCCAGACCTGATAAGCTGATTTTAAGTAGTAAATTATATAAATCTCACTCTCTCAATCACACAACAACGCATAAAAAGCTGAGTTTTGTAATAATAAAACAGCCACACAAAAAAAAACAATTGACTAAACGTTCATTTAGTCGTTTACCTGAACATTACAAACCGATTTAAAATTATCCAAGATTTCAATTGATGATGAAAAATAGGTTTTTTGGGTCAATCGGTCGGGACAGGTTTTTGATGGTTTTTAAGGTTAGTTTGTATTGTAGTTAGAACTGGTCAAGAAGACCCACTACTTTTAATATTTATAAACCCGTATTTTAAAACGGATTTCTCATAAAATTGCAAATTTTTTTCTTAAACTTAAAATGTTTCTCTTTTTATGTACGATTTCCGGCTATTTCTTTAGGGAAAACTAGTGTCAAAATTATTAGTAATTTATCCTTAATTTTTTGTTTGTAGGGGATGGATTAGCTAGGTTCTAGCTCTATTCATAGGGATGGATGAATGTAAAAAAGAGAAGGGAAAAAGCGGAGTTTATGTTGGCGCCTGGATAGAAGCCTGGACACTCCTATCCTACACTTTTTAACACTTTACCTTCGGCAGATGGCAAACTCAGTTCCGAATCCGCACTTTTTACCTTCATAATTATGCTTTTTTATTTTTTTGACTAAAAACTTTACTTTGTTCTGGAGAAAGCTCTGCGTTTGTTCTCAGTTTGTCGTGGTTTTGTAGGTTTTAAATGAGTATAAAGTTATTGTACTGTCGTATTTCGGGAAATTAGTGCCCTGGGGAGTTATTTCTTTGAAGGAAAAAATTGAAAAAACCTTCAACATGGGCAAAATATATGGCGAATTTATATTTTTAACGTGGAAAGGTAGGGGGAGTTATTTGGGGAGGGGGGGGGGGTAGTTATTTAATTTCTTTGATTAGTAGCCCGGGCTCCTATTCGAGGATATACGGTAATTTTAAACTGGTTAATGAAATCGGCAACGCTAGACCGAATCTCCATCTCCAAAGTCTTCTTATCTTAGCAGTGGGATGTATAGTAGGTTAGGTTAGCTGTTTTGGCTCTAACGAATGCTAACTTTTGAGAAATTATGTAAGTAGTTCCCTGATAGTAGGCCGCGGTGAAAGTAATGAAATTTTGAAGCATGTTTAACATGGGAGGATACACATGTTTAACATGTAAGGGATAGCATGTCAGTAGGGGAGGAAAGACAGTATTCCGTTGTTAGCAAAGCTAACCGAAAATCATTTACATTTAAAGAATGAATTGAGATAAGATCAAATGTATTATTCAGTGTGCTCGTGGGACTGGATTTTAAATTGAAAGTTTTAGTCAGCAGAACTTTTAAGCAAGCTTATACCTTTTAACTTAAACTGGGATGCATGATGTTATGTTGGTGACATTTTTATGCAGTATGCAGCTGGCAGAAATATTTAGATTATGTGGGATTAGTAGCGATAAACATTTCATTTAGTTGGTTCATCTCTGTTTTGTTTGTAACATCGGGTCCAAGTTTTAGCATCATTTTTTAGGTATCTGTGTATACGGGATAACGAAAGGTTCAGAATTGGGAAATGTTAAGAAGTAAGAGTTTCTTATGTTTTGTATTAGGTTCACAAAAGCTCTCTTACCGACTAAAGCCCGTGCCAAGAAAGTTCTTACAGAGGAATAAGGGAGTACAGTAATATTAATTAAAAAATTCTTCTGTCTACTTAACGGAATACTGAGGCTCAAGTAGAATAAGCTCTGAATACCTCGAGTGTTAACCCTTCATTTAAAATATAAGGAGAAAAGACAATGAAATAATTTCCTGCCCATGAGGCATGCATATTGCCACTTGGCATGTGTTTCTAGTAAACGTTAGCGAATGTGTACAAACCATCTTAAAATGCATGGAGTTTGTGAAGTAGTATCACGCAGGGATATTTTTTAAAACGCGTTACCCATACAATTTTTTTTTATTTTGCCTCGGATTCATAAATACAATTCTTAATGCAACATCGAAACTTCATACATAGCACATCATATCGCAGGTCAGCCACTCTGAAATAGTGAAATAGTACTTAAAGATAATATCAAGAATTATTCTAGATTACAAACATATAATACGACGGAGGATTTTCTGTTTAGGTGACCGATTCACAACTTCAACTTAAGTAAGAGTACTGCAGTGCAGTCAGTAATACATTCCTTACAAATTAAGCTTAAGAAATTTGAACACTGAGAAAATACAGAATTTTAAATTCAAACTCGCAGAGTTGAACCGTACCGTACATTTCCAAATTCTGAACCACATTAGAGCATAGTGTATTTTTCAATCTCTGTTTGGAAATGGACGGTTACATTCCATGCATTACATTTAACGAGGATAGAACATTAATCTATAAGTGGTAGCATTCAGCTAATAAACCTGCAAAATGCATGCATCGCTAGATGATTTGGCTTCATAAAAAGAGACTGGCGTAAATGCTCGAAAGAAGATAACATTTGCGGGAAGGAAGCCAATCATTTAGTTCCCGGAAACGAATCACTCGTTCAGTTTCAGTGGTAGTAGTAGTAATCGGTACTAGTATTCAGCCAGAGCGGAGTCAGTGTCACTTAAAAACAAACCGTCAAGTTTGGCCCAGTTTGCAAATATTCAGGAATGAGATTCCTTTTGCACATTATATGGAAATCCTTATGCAAGCAAACTTTTTTTTGCTTTTCTATTCTTTCATAAATTCACCGATGGGCTGTGCTAGGAGGCAGAAGGATACACAACTATATTTTTGTAAGTTTGCAAATTTCTGGGCAGTTGGTCTAATGTACATGAGAAGACCACAAGAGTTAAGTAGTCACATAAAACAACACTCACGCATTATTTGTAGGCAATAATTATTGTCAGGAATTTAGTTTGCTTGGATGACACGGTTCCATTGAATCAGTAGAAAAATTATGGCATGATGTCCTTTGGTTTCCTCAAGTTAACATCCCGGGTTGCAGCTTCTCGCATAGCTGCATAATGTGCTCGGATACTAATATTATTTCGAACATCGCTAACATCATTACCATGCCTATCCCTCGAATTGAAGGATTTAGCCCGTCCAATATATTTTGAAGGCTCTTTTAGCATGGCTTTTCGGTTGATTTCTGACTGGACCACCGATTCAGATGGAGTCCTCAGACTAAGCGTTTCCGGATGTTCAAAGTCATAACTTACGGGGTGACGTGTCTTGTAGGATGTATACGCTGTAGATTGAGAGTCGTCAATATCGTTGTAAATCGACTTGATCCTATCTCTAGTAAGACTCATGGGGGTGAGAACTGGGGGTCTTAAATTTGAACCTGAACTGTAACCTCCTCGGTATAGCCTGCTCCTGGAAGTAAAGGGTAGTTCATCATCGTCTTCCAGGTATGGAGATCTTCGTGTCAAAGTTCTCTCAGGCAAGGGAGAAGGGTAGCGTTGAACCAAGGGACGTCGGTCATAGTCATAGCTTTTGAAAAAGTCTGAAGCCCTACTAGTGGGGCGAGTTTGATTGATTCGTTGCAGCACTGCGTCTGCATCCCTTCGAATTTGACGAGTTTGGGCAGAAAATTCTTCCATTTCAGGAGAGTCAATTATTTCATTTATTACGTCGGTGCTGCGTTTTTTTGGACGAAGGGGAACATAGTCCTCTATTTCATCGTCCTCATAGTCCATTACAGAGTAGTTTGTTCGAACGCCAGGTTGGGCATACATTAGACGATGCTGTGGGACAACGCTTTGAGGTACAAGGGTGTAACCGTACGGGACCGAGCAACCAGCAGCTATTGTAAAAGTAAGAAAGTGCAGAGATATTGCATATTACCTGTAGAAATTACTTAGTAGGGGTCGATCACTGTTGAAAAGTGTCTTAATATTAAGGGAACTTTTTACGAACCTTGATATGGCAGCATATTGACTGGAGTAATGGGTAAGCCTGGTCTAATGAAGGAAGTAGGTCTCTCTCCGTAGAGTCCTTGTCTCGTGAGCCGCACGTCAGGAACTGAATAAACTCCGGATGGAACCACTGAATAGTTCATAATTTTGACTGGGGAAGGCTTTTTCAAGTGTTCCGGTAGGTCTGCTGGCAATAAGGTCTTTTAGATTGCTAGTGTATTCGTATTTTATTTTATTTTTCGTATTCGTATCACAACAAGAGGACAGGACAGCTACACTAGTGGTGGTGCTACTTGAACTTTACGGGCAATATAAGGTCTAATGTTTTGAGTACCTATTTTAGAAGAAACCTATCCTGGTTAGTAGCAGCAAGCGATGAAGAAAGGATGGATGGATAATCTACCCTAAGAAAAAGAGGTGAATTAAAGCGATTGAATTTAGTATATCTAACAAGGGTATAGAACTAAAACGCTGAATGCAAAGCAGAAGAGATAACAGAAGCGAATACGAGAAACTACTAAAAAGATTTAGTCGAAGATGATAAGGTGTCTTGGAAAGTAGGCCTGCTAACTCTTCAGTGTCAGACTTGTGAAGACATCACTTAGGCTTCTGGCTTTTTTATCACGTATATCCCATATATATGTTATCTTGTTGAGGATAGCGAGGCAGGAATCGTTTAAAACCTGCTACCCAGACTTTACTAGTAAGGAAGTCGATGAGGCCTGGGTAACAGCGAACAGTATAAGATAACATGGGGATATTATTACCTCATGAAGACCGCACTGGAAGAATGAACGCATCGGCAGGAAAAAGTAGGGATTCAAGCTAGGTCGGGTGATAGTAATTTACTTAGGCTTTCATGCAACATCTTTATTTTTAAGTCTTGGCAAACGCTCAAATCTGCTTTTATTTTGAGTGTCGTCCCAGTGCCATTTACTTGTTATGCTTTTCTACTTCTTGATTCTTTTTGTATTATAGCTTTGCTTAGCTGAGATAGATGTTTTTGCTACCCGGATCGTCACCGACGGTGCTATTAGGTTCATTTGACTGGGGTCTGTCTGCTTTCTTGTTTGTCCATTGTTTTTCGATGAAAGCAAAAAGCAGGAAGGAAGAAATCCACTTTAGTTTAGGAGATTTGGTCGGGGTTGGGTTAAATTAGGAAAATCTAGCCGGAAACGATGCTTTTAGTTCAGTCATCTTCTTAACGCTTTATCTCGCAACGTTTCCAGGAAGGCTTATTCATTTAAACTAAATTGTCTGTCATTTTCTGGCGTGTATCGAAACATTATGGATTTTATTTCTAGCGTTTCTTTTTTTTAAGCATAGTTGTTGTTTTTGATTTCTCTTGTACCTACTTTTTTGTCCGTTTTATCATTTTGAGCTATTTTAAAACGTTTATCCATATGTAAAGAGAGAGAGAGTGTGTAATAAAAAACCAATATAACTTAAACTTATGACAGTTTATAACTGTCAAATGCCAAGTAAACGAAGCACTAGGCTAGCCTTTGGAAATGCTCTGGCTGCTTGAACCGAACCTTGAAACAACATCATGATGAAAACATTAAATAAACATGGGATTCGGTTTGAAATTTTTTAAACTTTCCTTCCATCCAGTGTGTTTTGATAGCTTGAAACTTTAAAGGATCTGGATTATGTGTTTATCATTCAATACATCTTTTCTCGGCTATACTACGGCTGAGTCAGTCCCAACCAGTCATCTAATTCATGATAAATATATACGAAAAAGGCTTATTACTATTATGCACGCATGTTTTACAAATTACTTTTATCTCTCAGTTCTCATCTCAATGTCAGTCGCATAATTTAGTGAATTACTGTCTTTTATTATAACAACCTCCAGCTGACAATAATGTCACATTAAAATATAATTTATGCTTTCACCGACCATTTAATTCCCATTTCCTAGCTTTCCTTTCCGTTAAGTGTGTCTTTGCCTTGATACTTGATACGGAACAAGAACAAAGCCTTGCTTTATCAGCTTTATTATTCGAGACGCGGTATGTAAGCACAGTACAGTAGTGTAAGAACATGTGCTATCGAATATAACTCACGCAGTAAAATAATAGAATACATTAAGGATCCCCTTATCCTTTAACAAAGCATCCTTAACATTCAATGCAAACATTTTTTGCTTTAACATAACGTACCTTAGAGAAGTTAGCTTTCTTTTAGACTTCTCCGATGCAATAGGAGTGCGTCTCATCTCAACAAAATTGAGAGGGGTCATAAGAAACGATGGGTCATCTCAAAAAATTTAAGATAAGGTAACTTCTCGGAGTTCTGTTATCCCCTTCATAAAGATCCAACGGCTCTTGGCTTATCATGAGTTTGAATACCTTTGTCTCAATATTCTCACTGTACCGTCAATGGAATCTATAGACGGGTGTTGTCAAAATAGAACGGCACAAAAAATGTTTAATTTTGAAGCAAGACAGAGTTTCGTTTGTCTGTGAAAACGTTCTTTTTCCAACGGCTAAATCCACCTATAATAAGATTTCCAAAGGGCTTCAACGTGCTAAAAATTATCATCGTGCATGTCAACCCGATTCTGCTGAATGATTCCCTCTCGTTGACAAGATAAACTCTATCGTTTCTATTTAGTTTCTGCATCAGTTTGTTGACTTTCCTGTTTGCCGTTGCTTGTACATTATTGTTATTCTTTAGCAATGCAAATATTAAGCTAAACCGAGCTTTGGGTGAAGTACCGAAATCCACTCTCTAAGCTTTTTTTGTTCTTTTTTTACTTTGATATTTAATTTGCTAAAACACTCAGTCTGGGGCTGCCTGGGAGAAGCCACATCCAACCTTAGAATAATTACATCTTGGAAATGGTCCATTTTAAACTGCTGTTTTACGTACAGTTACTAATCATTTGAAACGCATGGTTGGGTTTTTATATCTCATTTTGTACGATGCCTTGAAATTTTAGTATCCAGTATTCACTTCTGCAAAGATGCAACTGAAATTCCTTATCAATTGGAAAGGCGAAACGAATTAGATTTGCTCATTCTGTTTGACATGTGGCCTATTGTCTTCGGGGAACAAATGATCTTTGAACTGCATGAAGTGGGTTGCATAAGGTACGGCTCTGTGTCTGTCTTCTGTCTACCCATAATATAAATGAAGTACGGAAAAAACTTTTAGTGTATTTCTTGACAAAAACCTCGATAGAAGCTAATAGTAATATGGCAAATCTCTTTCCCTACATTCGATTTTTAGTTTTTAAGTGGTTCAGTCAGTAATAATCGTGCATCACTTTCATAGACATATTCCACTATCTTTCATATGAAATCTAAGCTTTTCGTTTGTCAATAATACTCTAATTACGATGAGATGGTTGAAGCTAAACTCTACTTTCCTTAATTGCTCTTTTTCCTCCTATCTGCCATAAAATGAAAAAAAAACTTATTCTTTGCAGTTGAGTAACTAAAAAGTTAACTAAGAATCTGAATGCTGCATTAGTACTAGTACTATTTGGCAGAGTAAATCTATCAATCATTTTGAGTTTCATGTGATTTATTAGCAGAGGACCAAACAAAGCCTTGGCAGTGACAAACGACTAATCAATGCTATTCTTGTCGCAAGTCTCCAACTCTAACCTCTATCGGTTCAATGTGTCATCTCGAGGGTTTGAATGTTAAGTTAGAGTTCGACTGATGAAATGCAAAAATTAAAAGATTATCCTAGACAGTTGTCGGGAGGAATGAATGAGTGAATACGATATAGTAAATGTTAGTTTTATGGTAAAAAAAAATACTATGCACTTTTTTGTGGATTTGGTTATTTAGTACCCTTTAATTTTTTAGTTCCGGTTTGTAAAAAAATTCCAAAATATTTCTTTTTCGGAAGATTAATAAAAAATGGAATCATATATACTGTGAATGTTAAAACGGCTAAACATACATAACATAATAATACAATTTTATAATTTTTAGCTTGTCAATTTTTAACTGATTGAAACATATCTGTGCTCTGGTATTGCTCTTCGTTCGGTTGATCTTGTAATTTCGAATTCAAAACAGATTTGTGTCTTCATGCGGTAACTGTATTGTGATTAAAAGCAATAATTTAGTTATTATAATTGCACAGGTTTGAAACTGAACTATGCAGTTAAGATTGAAAAATTATGAAGTCATTCATTTTGGTTTTCAAAGATTAGTTCGGGTTTCAGCAGATATAGCATAGAGGTTAGTACTAGGAGAAAAGATGGTGAAATGATGCTCACAACTTGATAATTAAAAGGCACTTTTTGTTATAATTGAATCGCTTGAAGAAGTTAGTCATTTTGCGTTTGTATGGTACCTACATAAATGCACATCTGGTACGCGTCTGAGATTTGCTAGACTCTAAAATCCATAAACTAATCCCAGTGGATTGACAAGCTTTCAAGATTGAGTTCAATGTGTCATTAGAAATATAACTCTCATTCCCGTTTAAACTTAAAATACTACCCTAGGAAGCATCTTTAGGCAAACAGAAACAGATTTTAGCTGGAGCCTCTTTGTATTTACACAATCATAAAAGTGGAGGTGCAGGAGCCCAACCTCGAAGCAGTGGACTCCGAGAAACTCTTTTTCCAATGGTTTCAACATGAAATCCGATTTTCAATAGTCCATCATGGTCACAAATCTTCCTTCCGTCAAATAGAAACGCAGGTTTCAGCATCGAGTCATAAATCTTTTGGTAGTCCAATGTCTATAAAATATAGAGTAAATATTGAAAATATGAATTGTACGTTTAAGACGATATTTAAATTGTTAAACACTCACTACAAATTCGTCCCATTCGGTACAAATTACGATAGCATGAGCTCCTCTAGTAGCACTATAAGGGTCGGTATGAATTTTTACTAGCTCTCGAACTCTCTCAGGGTCGTCAGTTACTAGCGTGGATGTCAAGTCCACGAGTATTTGCTTTTCTTCCACCTTATAAAGTTCCAATTGATTAGGCTCGCCTGTTAACATTAACCCCTCGAAGTAAAGCCTAAACGATACTAAATTGTTACATTTACCTTAGGATCATATACATGGAGGTTTGCCCCTTCCTCTAGCAAATATTTTGATACATAAATTGCTGGAGATTCTCGAGTGTCACCAGTATTTTTCTTAAAAGCGAAGCCAAGTAGGGCTATATGCTTGTCCGTAATTGTGTTAAATAGTCTTTCAACCACTTTTCCTGCAAACCTTGATTTCTGGTACTCATTCATATCAATGACCTATAAATTGAACCATAAAAACTAAGATTTTCCCCATAGAATGCAAGAAGTATATGTAGGCAGCAAATATGGCTCACTTGTTGCCAGTACGCTGCAACCTCGGTCAAATTCAGGCACTCGCTAATATACACCAAATTGAGCAAATCCTTTTGGAAACAACTTCCACCAAATCCAACGGACGCTTGCAAGAATTTAGGCCCAATCCTGGAATCTGTTCCGATAGCTTTGGCCACTTCTGTAACGTCCGCTCCAGTTGCTTCACAAACGGCGGAAATTGCATTAATACTTGAGATGCGTTGGGCAAGGAATGCGTTTGCAGCCTAAAATTAAGTCGCAACGCTTGAACATTTATATTAGTTTCTAATAAAAATTCATGTAAAATGCCAAAACGCTACCAGCTTGGAAAGCTCAGACGACCAAGTGTTTGTGGTAATGATACGTTCACGTGGAATCCAATGGGAATACACCCAGCAAAGTTCTTCAATAGCAGCTTGTCCCTCGGGAGTTACCTCGCCTCCAATCAAAACCCTATCTGGATTCATAAGATCGTTCATGGCAGTTCCCTCAGCTAAGAACTCAGGATTGGACAAAACCTGGAAAAAATATGCAGAAATGCAATTGCTAGACTATTATTACATTTTGAAATATAAAATACGCAGGTAATAGTTTAACTACCTGAAATTCTAAACCAGGCCGAGTGTTTGCCTTGAGAATGTTCATAATACTTTCAGCCGACCGAACGGGGACCGTACTCTTCTCAACAACGATTTTTTTTCCGCATGCAACAGAAGCTATTTTTCGGGCACATGCTTCCACAAACTTAAGGTCGGCTGCCCTTCCCTATTAAGTCATCTGATTATAATACTTCCTCAGAATTTAGATTAACATGCATCCGTTCCAGTAATGCTCGTTTTAAAATTAAAGATAACCTATGTCATTGCTATAATCTTTTGCCTAACACATACTTTTCCGACACCAAACGTCTTTGTTGGAGTATTCACAGAGATGAATATGAGGTCTGCATCTCTTAAAGCTGGATCAAGGTCGGTTGTAAAATGCAAATTTTTTCCTCTGCAATGTTTTACTACATCATCAAGTCCAGGCTATTAAATTAAAGCAAATAAACCTGTAAAAATTTATTAAATGCTGCTGCTTTGGTAAAAGACAGAGTGCAATACTAATTTGAAGTTTTTAAGTTAAATATATCATGTACATAGGGCCAGGGTAAAGATAAGGATCATGAAAGAGTAGAATGGATTACTGACTGCAAACTTCATCTAAAGTTCATCAACTCACCTCATAAATAGGAAGTTTAGGTGAATTCCATTGATTAATTCTCTCCTCACTTCGATCACAAACAGTTACTTGAATGTCAGGGCATTTGTAGGCAATTACACTGCATGTAGGTCCACCAACATAACCGGCTCCGATGCAGCATATCTTTTTTATCACCATGTTCAGTCCCAATTGATTTGGTAGCTAAAACTTGGTACTTGTTGCTGGTTCTACGGGATGTAAGAAGACAGGACAGGAAGTTGTAGCTGAATCAATAAGAAGTCAACAACTTTTCTGCTCTCTATGCTGTTCTAAGACCAAGTAGAAAAAAATTTATAATTTTACCACAAGCAGATGAACGGTTACATTCGTGGAATTTATACTACACAAGACCTGCATCAGGTTTACAGATTTCCTACATGAGTTTCCGCGTACGCATATTTTAACTCTTGCTCATTTGTATTTATTAAACCCATGAAACTGAGTTTAAAGACTTATTTCATGAGGTGCGAAGAATATATCGTCGATTTCCGCAATTCAAACCCAAAACCCATAAACAGACCATAAAAGCCATCGGAATTTTTAAATTAATAATACTCTCAATCTTAGAAAGAACCACAGCCTTACTATCTGCGGGTCCACTGAAACCGATTTCAATATGCTTTAAAAAGTTCCTTTCCGATTTGTCATGGTTTTAAAAAGTAATAATGTTTTACAACCGTATGCAGAGTGCACTAACCTCCTGTTTGTACGTCAGTTAAGCCTTTTAGGAAAGGTAGGATTAGCAGGACAGGATTCAATAGACAGAATGAGATTTCCGATCAAGCTGCAGTTGCACTCTTCAAAGTCTACTTTGTTTATAGGTTCACAGTCCTAGTTTGTAGAGTAGCAAACTGAAACTGAAGTTAATACCCTGTACAAAACTAAAAAACTGTATAATCTTTCACAAAAACATTGACAGAATGCAATTGTTTGGGTATGAATAGAAATCAATAGCCTTCTTTGGATATTGTACTTTTGACGAAGAGGCTAGCTCAACTAAAAAGGATGAATGATACGCCTGGGCTTAAATGTTTCAAATTTCAGTTCATGCATAACAAACCCAAGCTAACTTCATTGCTTTCATAGCAATAGGCAAAGACAATGCAATCTTTTGTACTTTAATGGGTATTATACGGTTTTGGACGGTGGGGTGAGTGGCATATAGTACCAGTTAAGCGATTCCAACATAAGTAGATGTACATATTCATTCTCAACGTCATTTAACTTGAATAATCGTTGCTAACTTTTATGCAAGTTAGTCCATATTAAATTAAATAAATAACGGGTTACAGTGTACAAATCAGGCGGAGTATTGCAAACCAGAATTTTATAGGATAAGCTTTTCGTAGAAAGGGATTATGATAACCGAAAGTCAATTCCGAACAATTTTGAATGCAAACAAATACATTCCATTTCAAAGCTAAAAGCCGCTGACGACTACGTGTAATACTCTCGTGAGTAAACAAACATATTGTAGTTGTAGTATGAAAGTAATTTATGCAAAGTGAGTATTACTCAAACAGAGCTAAGTTAACTCATTAACTTGTGCTCTTATACGTAATAATAATTTAATTACGAATTAAATCAGAATTTATCTTGTCATAACTTAAGTGTGTGCTTTGAGGGTATGCGTTTTGTAACAAGATATCTAGGATATATGAATCGTAACAAATAGAAAGAGTTGGAACGGTGAAAGATTGGGAAGATGAACATTTTCTCATTGTTTGTCTTCGGATTATTTATTTATATGAGCAAATATAAGTCAGGATACCCTTTAGCCTTGCCTTAATACCTTCTCATTTTACTGGATCACTTCACCTTTACATCGGCTAAATTCGTTTCAAAATTATAAATCTTTCGTTGGAGCACAGTTAAATTGGTAATCTAATATCTAATCAGTGGAGATTAATTTTGATTTACACACACGAAGTCTGATACTGCTAAAAATAATGCATATAATCTTAAACGGGTCCACTGAAATTCATTTTATTCAATGAATAGTCATTCAATTAGTGCGCAAATAATTATTGTTTCATCATTCATTTAATTACATACTCAATGAATTGTGAGCCTGACTATATTTTGTAGTAGGATGAAAGCGTTGTGTGTCGCCTAAAATCCAATTTTATGATTAAGGAAGATGTTTTTAAAACAGTAATGCATATAGAAATAGTTAAAATAGACAATTGTGTGTCCCTTCACTGGCTGAGTCATTGCACTGAGAGTAAAAATAAAACCTCATGAAGTTAAAAAGATACTGTTGTTTACTTGGAATTGGATTTTGGAATGGATGTTCTGTGGCTGTGGGTGTGGCTGACTATAACAACTACTAGACCTCCAGGGAAGCTAGCCAGCTCCCCAAATATTGTAATATCCCCCCGTCCCCAGTTCATCCTTCATCTACCACAATTCCACCGGGCATACCTTTCTTCCTCCTTCCACCGATGATCTCTCTTCCACCGTTTGCTCATTCCCCAACTGCCCCCCCCCCCCTCTTCCGCAACTCCCCCATCCCTCTTTCACAGTTCTCCTCTTCCCCTGTTCGCTCCTTCCCCAATTCCCACATCTCTCACAGTTCTACGCTTCCCCTGTTCGTCCTTCCTCAATTCTCACATCTCTCACAGTTCTCCTCTTCCCCTGTTCGCTTCTTCTCAAATTCCCACATCTCTCACAGTTCTCCTCTTTCCCCGTTCGCTCCTTCACCAACCAATTCTCACATCCATCTTCCCCAGTTCCCATCCCCTCTACGATTTTCCTCCCCTTTCCCAAGTTTCAACACAGCAGAAACCTCCCTCTTCTCCCTTCCCCCTCCCCGATCTCCCTCCCCTCCCCAAGTTTCAACATATATTTGAAGCTTCCCCGTCCCCAGTTCCTCACCCCCCCCCCTATCTCCCTCCTTTCCCCTCCCCAATTTTCCTCCCCCTTTCCAAGTTTCAACATATATTTGAAGCTTCCCGTCCCCAGTCCTCCCCCCGATCTTTCCCTTGCCAAGTTTCGTGAGTGGGCTTTAAGTTTCAAAATATATGTCATTAAGGGTACTTAGAAAGACTAAATAAATCAGGCAAATGCAGCCAAAGTGTCTTAAAAATGTTTTCAAAAATGCAGTTAAGGGTTTTTGAAACTAGTCATGGCAAACCCCATTTAATTTATACTGAATGAACTTACATTTTGAAGCAAATTGGTGCTAAATGCAGTTTAGATTATGACTATGAAATTATCCATGTGCATTGTAAATGACATTTTTTGTGACTAGAAATTGGAGTCATTCACTATACACCTTGACTTTACGATATTATTTGGGTATTGAATGACTATTGCATGGAGGCACTATGAGTTAACTACAACATTCACTATTGGGAGTCGGGAGCATCGATTTTGGCTTACCATTTCATTGCAAAGTTGTTTCCGTTTTGACTGCTGCATGTACCGAGTAGGATGTAAACGACATCATGGAAGCTAATGGAAAAGTCACTACAATGGAAATTCTTTTTAATGTTTTCAAAAACTCAACACTAACCCTATCTGCAATTGCATAATTAATTTTTTAGTTTGGAAAATATTTTCTATAAGCCATTGACTGAGTTTCATTCCCGGGTATTAGGGACGAAATCCGGGAAGTTATCCGAACGGTTTTTTCGGGCTCCTATCCCCTCTTAATCAACCGGAATCTTAAAAGTTGCAATATCCATTTAATTTGAAGCCACGGACATCAGACTTAAAAGCAAGTGCATTGCATACTAACTATTTACTTGAATGAAACTGGAACGCTGCGCTGATCAAATTGGGTAGATTTTCCATCATACTCCATTCTAATGATAATGACCACCCTCTGTCAATCGTCGTACACTCGTACATGTTACCAACTGCCAGAATACATCAAAACGTTACTCCGGAAGTCATCATTTTACAACAATCATTATCATTAATGATAATTAAAATATATCATTAAAATACATAATATATTATATACATAATATCATTAAAAATCACACCTCTAATTCGAAACTTTATGTCCATGACCTGGTCAGTACAATGGTTCACACCGAACCCCCAAGTCACTCAACCTCTGACCTCTAATCATAAAAATCTTAAAATATGCCAATCTCGACTGGACTTCCGTTCCGTTTGAAAATCTCTACCTTTTCAAAAAATACATGCATAGCGATATGAATCCGTTCTACGGTAATCTTCCAATTTCATTTTTCTTTTGCATTAATGATGGCTAGAGTAGCTTAAAATACCATCTTGAGGGAGGCTTAAAAACCACCTTTACAACATAATTTCTGTGAGAACAAATTACATGATGACGTTCCTAAGTAGATACATTTTCCTGTTGACGGACCATCCTATGCTCCAGTCCAAGGCCGATTTGGATTTTTTTTGGATATCCAGTCCAAAAGTTAGTTAGACAGGGGAGCTTGCATAACATGCTTTTTTACTCTCATATTTAATGCATGGAAACCATATGCAATTTGAATTTTGATATAAAAGGCGAGCCTAGTCCATCCATTCCGAATTCCCAGCAACGAATCCCATTAAAATGAAACACAACTCACGTTGCAAGGTACACGTTAAAGTAGCAAGCATAGAGACATATACAGTTTATTGCAGAAAGAACAGCAAAAATTGAGTTGTGTACAGCAAAGTAAAGTGTACTTCACAGATTCAACTCGTACGTACGTAGATACATCTCCACTCCAGCAGTTTTTGCATTGCAAATTGACCAAAACTGCGAAATAACTGCTGGATTGGATGGATGTTGGTCTTGGTTTATGAAAGACCTCAGATAGAGATTGTATTATTTATATTATACGATTTAAATGGTACGAAAGGACATATATCCAGAAGAGTCAGATTTGTGATCGAGTGAACTTGACTTGGCTGGATCGCTGGATGGCCATTAAATAAATATTAACTGCATATTATTATATCTTTATCCAGCATTTTTACCTTTAAATATTGCACTAAACCTGAACTGCCAGTACTGTTTTGTACTTCACTACGCATACAATCATCACAATCACAAGATCACTCAAAAAACCAAGAGATTTATCAAAACTGAAGTGCTAGACTTGGACATTATATAATACTGGTTGCTAAAATAATAAAGTGACGAACTTTTTTGGTCATCAGCGTCGCCATTCACCTGAAAATACATTAATACATCCCACACACACACCTTAAGAAAAAGTAAGGGTCTTTTTGTATAAAAAAAATACATTTATATTAATTTATACAATTTTTTACAGTGATGTTATGCATTTTGGGGGTTAATTTCACGGAAAGAATATGAAGTAAAATGGGTTAAGAAAGTTCCCAATCAAGCCTGGCTTGAAGGAAGAAAAACTTTTGGGGTATCGTTTGCAGGAAGAAAATTTCAGCGGACTTGGTAAAACTTGATTCTTGACAAACTTGGCGAAGTATTGAAGTACTTGACTTGGGCAAGTTTTAAAAAAATACTTGGCCGAGTACTACTTTTTGAAAATCAAAATAGAAGCGTAGTAGTATTTGAAAATGATGATAAAAAGGAGGCAAACGTACCACCCTCATACGGTGGTAGTGGTATTACCTCTAGGCTAAACCGAGTATCCCTCAACGTTTATTATTAGTTAAAAAGCCTCATTTTCAAGAAAAAACACTATCAGGCCTCGTTTTTTAATGAAGAAACCATAAATATGCCTGATTTTTGCGAAAAACCACTATCAGGCCTCGTTTTAGCCTGTCTACGGCTTATGTAACCACGGCGTCTGTGTGTCCGTTAGTCTGTCCGGGTCCACGATAACTCAAGTACGGGTTGAGCTAAATTCTCCAAATTTGGTATCTGCATTGTTTAGGTTCACAGAAAGAGCCCTATTGAATTTCATGATTATCGGTTGACGTATTGATACCCATGCGGGTCAAGGCACCCCCACGGGTAAACAATCTCAATAATTCAAGTATAGGTTAAGCTAAATTCTCCAAATTTGGTATCTGCATTTTTTAGGTTCACAGAAAGAGTCCTATTGAATTTCGTAACAATCGTAAGAAGTATTGATACCCAGTACGGGTTAAGCCACCCCCACGGGTGAAAAATTTAAAAAACTTATTTTTGCAGTTTTGTTCAAAGTTTAAGGGGAAGTAATTTCCGGACATTCGGTAGTAAAACAGGTAGAAAAACTACTTTTCTACAAATTTCTAACCATTTAGAAGCATTACCAATTTATTGTTAGTTATAAATGTAAGAGGCAGGAAGTAGAGGAACAAAGTGGCGTGGGGCTAACTTTTTTTTTTCAGAAAATCCTAGGAATTAAGGCTTAGACAGGCTCGGCTAGCTGTTCGGAGGAGGTTTTTTAATGAAGAAACCATAATAAATATGCCTCATTTTTGCGAAAAACCACTATCATGCCTCGTTTTTTAATGAAAAACCCATAAATATGCCCCCTTTTTTACGAAAAACCACTATCAAGTCGTTTTTAATTTAAAATCCCACACTTATGCCTCGTTTTTTAATGAAAAAAACCATAAATATGCCCGTTTTTTTACAAAAAACCACCATCAGGCCTCGTTTTTAATTGAAAAACCATAAATATGCCTCCTTTTTACGGAAAACCACTATCAGGTCGTTTTTAATTTAAAATCCCACACTTATGCCTCATTTTTATTTTTTTTAAACTACTCAGGCCTCGTTCTTTAAGGAAAAAAAAATTGGGCCTAACAGTACTTTGTATTAAACCGAGTACAGAAAGTTTCGATTTCGATTTCGTACCGAGCCTCTCTGTTAAATTTTATTCTACTTTCCGCATTTTTACGTTGGCTTTGCAGGAAGCTAAATTTGGCTTGCAGGAAGTTTGGAACTCTCTTGACCCATGGAAAACACCTATAAAATTAAGTTTAAAGAGCTTAATTATTGGTTTGTTGAAGGATAGCTATCTACGGGAAGCTATTAAAGTCTCAGTGGGTTATTTAGAGGGATGATTTCTGATTTTAGATCAGAAATAGATTGATATTGATAGTTTTGGGTCTGTTGAACTCTATAAAATGACTTTGAGGATATTTAAAATATATGTAAAACCAAATAGTATGGATTTTTCGTTTAATACGAGACCTTGAGGAAAAGTTACATGCTATACTGCATATTGCATCATAGATTTTTACATGCTATGTAAACTGCTAAATAATGCATGAATTTTTTAAATATTAAACATGAAGGTTTTTTCTCTTAGAATTGGCATATTGCATTATTGCATAGCATTGGCTTTGGCAAGATGTAGATGATAGATAGTTCAGCTTAAAGTTCCTAATGTAATGTAATGCTAAACTTGGATAGAGAGGGGTAGAAAAGTTGCTTAATACGTACATTAACTTTTGACTTTTAACGGGGAAAAGTAGGATAATTTCTATCTAAAAATATCCTACTTCGTAATAAATTATTATTTATATTTCAATATTGCAGAAGAATTCATTATGAGTGAAAAGAAGAGCGATATCCTGAAAAAATTCCCCCTGAAGGAAGTGGGAACACACGTAGATAAAAAATCCTGTTGGATTATCATACACGATAAAGTGTACGATGTTACAAAGTTTTTGGAAGAAGTAAGTATCTATTTCCTGTACATTTTTATTTATTTTTTAGATTGATTATAAAACTGTGATTGTGATTGATTAAATAGTATTTGAAATCTGAACGTTTTAAACTTAAAATAGCACCCAGGAGGCGAAGAAGTTCTCCTTGAGCAAGCTGGTAAAGATGCTACCGAAAACTTTGAAGATGTTGGACATTCAACGGATGCTAGGACAATGATGACGGACTACTGTATCGGAGAATTAAACGATGAAGACAAATTACATCCGGAAGATAAGGGTGCCAAGAAATGGGGAGATGATGCCAATGAGGAAAATAATAGGTAGGTTTCCTAATTCGGACGAAATCCTTAATTATTTTCAATGTGTTTAAAGGATTTTTGTTAAGATTAATCTTCTGGTTTAATCCAATAGCTCATGGAAAACTTGGCTCATCCCGATGGCATTGGCACTAACTGCATCATTGATTTTCCGGTTTTTCTTTACAAATAGAACTTGACTTGGATATAGTTCTTGGCGGAAGGGATAATGAAATTTTGGGCGATTATCGCATACTGAGAAAATACTACTAAATCTTTCCAAATCAATAGTACATTGATAATAATGTGCAGACCTTTTGATTAAGTCTTATTTTACTTCTACTTTATGTTATGGATCATATAAAAATTGACCATGTGAACTTTTTCTTTTTTTGCACCTTGTAATTACTTGGCTTCATTTATTTGACGAACGCATTATTTCATATGTTTATCAATTTCAAGTCAATGCTTTTTTCTACATATGCCGTATATCCTCGAATAGCGGCCGAGGCTGCTATTGATTTTTGACGTTTTTAAGGGTCAAATTTAATGGTAATTTAATAGGGTTTATTAGGCTGTTTATATTAATTAAATGGGCCACTATTTTAGGGACCCTGTATGTTGGAGGATATACGGTAGTCGCATTCTTTCAATTGACTTGCTGTGTAGAAAATTCAAATATTGGCCTTGTCACAGTATTTTTACTACTCTTTGAATTTGTGCTCACGAAATAAGTAAATACGGTAAGTTAGGTATGTATTTCTTTATTTGAAATCGAAGGATTGCATTTAGTATTTATTTTATGGTTTACGGCTGCTTTAAGTGACTATTACTAACTAAACAATAGCTATCATTACTATTATTTTTCTCGTTTTCTTTTTAAAATAACAATCTGCAACAATGATTCCTTAAATTCATCTTTTATGTATATAATTATTAATAATTTTATATATATGATAATTAATAATTATATCTGTTCATTCACAATTAACTATCTTACACAGGTACAAATTATTTTGAAAGTAGAAACTTCCACCACAGATAATAACTAAAAAAGATACGTTGGTGCTTATTACAGAGATTACTTGTTGCTTAGAAGTTTTTTGTTCCCTACAAAAATAAGTTTATCAATAGGTTGTAGTTTAAGTTACGTTTTGCCACTGAATAATTTTCATGTGAACTGAAAACATGGGACCATATAGCTAGAGTGTGATGTGATCTACTTTTCATGAAATGGAAAAGCTGGAAAAATATGACAATGTTCAACCTTACGTTCTACGATCTTTCTGTAACCGTAATTTAGTTTTCTTCAACTCTTTCCTCAGTCTAGAACCTTTTCACTCTCTATCAAAATACAAGCAGGATCAGGAGGTAGTACTTGCAGTAGCTTTTGTGTCAGTTGACTTAATAAACCTAGAAAATAGCGAATAAAGTAAATGTAAGCAACTAATGAAAATTCCAACAACTGGATCAAATTACAATGCACGGCAAATTATTTAAAGAAGATATAAAGCATTACCCATTCCTGGGAAGTCCAATTCGTAGGCGACAAATGGGATGTACAGAATGAGACCACCGAAAATAAATGCAATTACATAGATATATTCGAATTTTGGGTTATCGGCTATTGGTGATATTACTAGAAATCCAGAGATAAGTAAAACGATCCAGGGAATCACAATTGGCACCTGCATGAAGGATCGTTTAATTTTAAAATGAATTGTAATGGTTTGTTTAAACTTTTTCCCAAGCTAAACCTTAAACGGTCGAGGAGCATTAGGCATGAGTTTTCTTAATCGAATCAGTGAAGCCATCGCTGCGCCGTAAAATATCCATTGCGTGAAACTGAATATCTCGATCAAAGATTCTATATCCAGAACGACCGCATAGACAAAGGTTAGAATGGCCTGCAGAAGAATAAACATTAACAATTTATTGTTACAAAGCTGGAATTGCGACATTCGACGAGATTCTATACAAATAATCCAAGTTTTAACATTAAAAATAAGTGCTGGACTTGGAGTATTTCTATTCCGGTCTACAAAGGATAGAAAACCGGGTAGGTGACCCTTCCTTCCTGCCGCATATGCCAATCTGACCAAGATTCCAATTTGATGCTTATAATTTACAATGTTAACAGTTTGTACATATTCATATTCTAACAATTTATGTTTGGTACAAACCTCCCTGTTGTGAACAAAGAGCCGTTTAAGGTACCAAATGTTGAGATGACTATTGAAACGGGCATAATAAAGGCCATTACCCCTAAAACGCGCTCTCCAAATAGCTGTTCATTCAATTAAGTATGACATTCGATTTCGGATTAATTGAAGTTTAAAATAGTCAATGCATATTTTTTGAAGCGTTACATTTGCAACTGATGGGCTGCTTTTCATCTCATCAGGGCTAATAACTGTCAAGTAGGAGATTATCGTCAAGAGGTACATTGCTGTTACTACCGGCACACCGACCAAAATAGATAAGGCAATATTTCTAACCCAAAGAAAGGAACAGTACCGAGAAATTATTACTGAAACCCATACAACTTGCTGCTTATCTTATGTACGTTATCTAGTAATAAGACGATAATGAGTACGGGAAGTACCTGTGAGGGTTCTTTATTTCTTCAGCAATGAAATTAAGTTGGTTCCATCCTTCATATGCCCTTTTTATACGAATATCAATTTATGTTCTATGTTTAAAACGTAGATTCAGGTTCAAGTCTGGAGTATAAAATTGGCCAGAAGATAAAGGCTACAGAAATATCTCTGGTTCATAAATTCAACTTTTACCATAAGCCGTTATAGAAAGATGTAGCAACATTTCCAAAACTTCTTGTACTTCCTTCAAATGTAAGTCGTAAATATTGTGTTTTTTCTGGGTATTTATTTAAATTAGACTGGTAATATAATGACTATCAAGTTTGAAGTTTTAATTGCCGTTGTATTACCTACTTTCAAAAATCATTTTATAGCTCCCGAAGCCGATGATTATCGCCATTGCTGCTAATTTGGCCACCGTAGTGTAATTCATTAAGAGAGTTGCATACCGAATGCTCACGACATTTATGTAGGAAACGATAACTAGCAATTGTACAGATTGATACTTAACAAACCTTACTGGCGTAACGAGAGGTAAAATAAATGGCATCCTTACGAATACTAACTCCACTGACAAGTTTGACAGGCCATGCCATTTGAGACAAATCGTCCACAAAGGGTTCAATGGAATATTTAGCGAGTGAAACACAAAGAATTGCTATCGAAGATGGACGAATGACCATGGTACAAAGCCACGAATAGAGGAATGCCGGTAAAGGACCAAACGCTGCAAGAAGATAAGAGTACTCCGCTCCGCTACTTGGAATTACGCTGCCCAGCTCAATATAAGCCATCCCACCTGCAATCATTATTATTTATTGGTTAAATCTGCACAAATTCACTCACGCAGTTTCATAGTTTCAGCTACATGTAAACTAAAACAGTATAATATTTCTCCAACCGAGAGTTGCCAGAAGACCGCAGCTAACCCAGACGAGCAGGCTCAACCACACTGATCCAGTTTTTTGCAAAAGTCCACCCGGTGATACAAAGATTCCAGAACCTATCAAAATCAGAGACAATCCCGTACAATGACTTTCCAAAAAAACCTTTAGTTTTGAAGGCAAATTACCGATCATGGTTCCAATTATCATGGCAATCGCACTTATAAACCCGATATTCCTTTTAAGGCCGACTGTTTCTTGTTGCATTCCAGGAGTTTCGTTGATATTTTTCTTGCATGATGAATGTTCTAGACCCAACTCTCCTGATTGTAGATTTTCTGTTTTGAATTGAAAATTAAGAAGTGTGTGAAACATAACATCAAATTACTTCAAAGTAGTCGTGAAAATTCACTGTAATGTTCAAAGAAAAACTGAGAAATAACGAAATAAGTATTTATATCTCACCGTTGTTGTCCATGTCGGTTATTTATGCTTTATGCATAAATTATTTATTAAAGTTTAATTTTATAATGTTATGAAATAGGGAAACAAAGACTCAATTGCTCTCAGGAGGCTTGGTCTAGTCAAATACACGCTTACAGTTTTATCAGAGTAAGTGATAAGAGATGGTGATCCCGAATTATGTTTTTTTAAATTACTCCACATCATATCTTTTTTAATGAACAATAAGTTAAGTATAGTTGTAAGTGCTCAATCAATTACCTTTGAACTCACCAACATTTATCAATATTTATTTATTTGACTCCATAGCCCCCTACAACCTCACGCCAATGCAATGGGACTGTGTATTTATCAATATGCAATATGGAGTTTGCTTCTCACTATAGATCTATAGTATGCTGATGCTCACATGCAAAAAATCCAATTTTAGAAAATTCCTTGTCAATTGAGCTGTGAACATTTATTGTAAATCCACAATATGTATGCAACATACAATCAAATCGTCCTTTAACCTTCCTCTTGCACCATGAAGTGTCAAAAGTAAGTAGATTAGCCTTACCTTGAATACATCTCACAGGGAACGAAAACGGCCAGAGTAAAAGGTATTTAATGAGTTTTTGGATAGTATGATTTTTTGAATGGTGTTACATCTGTAATCTGCATGAACTTATAAAATAAATGTCCACTATGGACCCAACAAAACCCAACGTTATATTCCAGTCCAACTAGTAAAAACCCCGTAGAAGTTTTCCCTGTGCTCACCATGGCACTATTGAAAAACGACCTCATATTCAGGCTACAGGCAGGCAGATCCTTTCAACGGCTTGATCAATAAAAATTCGTGACTGTGCATTTGGAGCACAACGTCTTATCCCCTTTTCGAAGAAAATCTTGAGTTACAAATAATGGAATGCGTAGTTAAATTACTTGCCACTTCTTAAAGGTTTTCTCGATGGAAAAATAACTAATTAGGCAAAATATACATTTTTTACCCAGAGAAATGGAGCTATGAGTAATTTCCTATGAATTCCCAAAAGAATATTCCGCTTCCATCGAACTCCGCAGGTTGCGACTTTGTGGAAATATTTCCACCGGAACTGAGCAATAAATTATTTACCTATATTTGCGACGAAGATTTGTTCTCGTCTCTTATCTGTAGCAGTAGCTGGTACACAGTTACCAATAATAACCCTCAATGGTAAAGCTGCAAAACAATCTGTGATCTGCAATCTACAGGAGAAATGGTACATGCCAAAACACGAGATAAATAGTAAAATAGCATGTTTTGTAAATAGGAAACCCCGATGCATTAGAAGGGGATGGACGTCAAAAGTTGCTGAAGACAATGAAAAGCGAACATCTATCAAGTGGCCTTTAACTAAGTCACACGTTTCTAAAAACGACTTCTTCAAGTTCCGTCCCTCGCCAGGATTTCCAAGACATGAGAATTGCAATGATGCTTTAGTCCCTTTGTGTGATTGGGCTCTTTATTATCGACAATGTTCACATTTAAAACACAATTGGGAAAAGGGCATTTACGTTATTCATCGGTTGACAATCCCAGAAGAATTCATAACCGAACCCTTACTTTTCAACACTTCGGCCTCAAATGACGAGTTCCTGGTTGCTGGAACACACGGAGGAGACGTATACGTTTGGTCTATTGACGGTTTGTTTAACTGGTTAATTTGAAGACTAAATGAAGTACAAGAACAACCAAAATGTATAGTAGAAAAGTAACCTACGCTTCTTTTTTAGGAATACCATCATTTTTACACTGCATTAATTCCAAATCGTCAGAACCCTGCGAGGTAGATATGGTCCGATTAACCTCAAAGCATTTATTTACTCTGTATAATGATGGGAGTTTAAAGGTATGCAAATTCAACTAAACCTTTTTAAAAAGCTGAAAAGGTGAAACGAAAATACTTTAAATTGTGTACAGATATTTAGTCTTAAAAGTACAGACAGTGAACATGGAACTGTGAATTTTGAAGCTCTGCATAAATTAAAAGTTGAAGTGTCCAGCACAAATCGTATGGGTGATGCCACTGTAAATGCCCACTTTATTCCAGACGAAGAGGAACTTTACGAAAATGGCGATGAGGAGGGTGATGAAAGTATTGAAACATGGATACGAGGTTTATTCAGAGATGATTTTTGGTCTGCTGCTTCTAGGAACGATTCATACGTTTCTGAAGTTATATTTCATACAAACGAAAAAATCATGGTTCTCACCTGTCTCTCTTGCAAGTCTTTTCTTTTTTGGGATATTAAAACGAGCAATAACCTTATCAATACTCTCGTATTAAATAGAGGTGGCCAAATATACTCCGAGGTAAATCCCGTTCATAACTGAGTGGAATAAAAAAGCTAATTAACCGGAATGAAATTGTCCTGTAGCTAACAGCTCAATATATTTTCATTAGGGCTATCTTTCTAGGAATAAACTATATTTACCTAACAGACGCTCAAGCAATCAACAGGAGAATGGAGGAAACGTTACGTACACTCTACTTATTTACGATATAGATTCTTTACTAAAAGAACCGAAGTCCGCTGCTCCAATCGAGTTCGAAATTGCTTCAAACGCTGCAGATGCTTCTGAAATTATGATTAAGTCTGATGTAAAAGATTCTCGATTCGTGTACGCTACTCAGCAGGAAGCGATTCGTGGAATAAGGCTGAACGATGGCGTAAGTTGCTTTTTGTATGTTTGTATGTGCTAATTAACCTAAAGATGTCTTTTAATGAAGGGGTGTTTATTGCAATAAAAAACAGGTAGTGCTGTTTAATCATGAGCTTTCTGCACAAAGCGCCAGCCCCTTTGTAGACAATCTGACCGTGTCTGAAGATGTGATAGTTTACCATCAATTCAATGGCTTTCTAATGGGATTAAACTGGCAAGGAGAGATTTTATACAGAATTGAGGCCCATCTAGGTCTTGTTAAAGGTTTGGAATGCTTTGGAAATCTAATGGTCAGTGGAGGTGACGCAAGACAACTCTTTGTTTGGGATCTCCCAACCGGACGAAAGCTTCATGCAGTTTTTCATCAACCAGGTCGGATTCACCATCTTTATTTGCATGCAACTAATATAATTACCGTTGGAAGAGTAGACATGCCTGTTCATATTGGTTATTGGTGATTGCTTATTTTTACAAGTGAAGAACAAAGAAGTAAACCCTTGTTTATCGTAGTAGAGCACTTTATTCCAAATCTTGAGCACAAAATTAGGTTTCTCATGCTATTTTAAGTTTTATTCCTCAACTAAAAGTTAAGTTACTTTTAGTTGACCCTATTAAATTCTTTTGTGCAAATACTCTTACTAGTTATAATATAATCATCCGATAAGAAATAGAATTATAGATAGCATGATAGAAAAAAGTTATAATTTTTAAGCTGAAGACAATTCAGCGTATTATTATACTTACAAGTCAATTATAATTTGCCACAGTTAAATACGACGCCTAAGATAGTTTAAAATAGTAAAACATTTTAAGCATCATTTATTTTTTAAACATGAATTAAACAGACACGGAGTCTAAAACAGTGCTAACATCCTGTAATTAGAAAATGAGATTTTAAATGTAAAAATGATACTTAGGAGAATACTAATGCACTATCATATTATCATTACCCTAAAACTCAGTAATACAATCTTAACCTGTTAACATTTCCATTTCCATTACTATACTACTACCCTTTTTCAGTATTCATTCTCACTTGCATTGATTAAAAAACCTTGTTTAGCTATACTATCACTTTTATTTAAACGCTAAAATATACTATTTTGGCAATTTAAACTATATTTTACTTAACTTTCACATAAATATTATTTTCTAGTAAATAAATTTCGAAAACCGCCAGTCTTGTGCTACTCATAGTTTAATTTGCGTAGAGTAGCAAAATAAAATATCTGCTAGTTAAAAGCGGAAAGGTCAGTGCAGTATTCAATTAAATTCTTAGCAAACACATAGAATGCTTGACCTTGTGTTCTGTAGAAAATAATTTAACTGGATCAGAAAATAGATTAGTCCTACTGACTGACTGTATAGTTTAAATATATAGATAGTGTAGCATCAAGATTGATTATTGAGTTCACATTTCATCATAAAAATATAAAGACTTCACATGAAACAAATCTGGTCTTCCGGTACCTCTGTAGGCGCGACCATTAGCAACTTTTGTAAGAAAATAGTTACTGGAACTGCAAAACAGCAAAACATCAATGAACAACTTGCAAAAAAGATTCCATAATTTTTCTGCTATTAGTAAATTTTACCCATAAATTTAATTCTGAGCTTGAAGTGAACAAAAGGAATATATATCAGCAGACCAGCTACTATGAACAGAGTTGCGTAAAGATATTCCACTTGAGGTTGATCAATTATTGGACCGAATACCAGGTACACCGATGCCAGCAAAACGATATAAGGAAATATAATAGGTACCTAAATGAAAAAATATTTTAGACAAGGCTTTATTACTTATAATGAAAAATTATAAATTCTATTAGCATATGGACAAGATATGACTTTTAACATCGAAAGGTAGAGAGGAATTAAACCGGAGGGGGAATTAAAACGGGAAATACGGTAGCTTTTCTTGAAAGGAAGAATAACCTTGTACGGACGGGGAGCGTCAGGTCGCGTGTATCGTTGCACGATCACAGCCAGCATAGCACCACCATAAAAGATCCATGCTGTGAAGCTGAAGAAGTCAATCAGTGATCCAATATCGCCAAAGAATACCATCATTGCTGCTATCATAGCCTGTGAGAACGCATTAGAAACAAAGAGAAAGGATCAAAACCTAGCATTAACCAATTTTTAAAATAAAAGTAAAACTTACATGAAATATTAGAGCAGGAATAGGAGTAAACCGCTTTATGTGAATGAAGGACAGAATGTCGGAAAATTGCCCTTCCCGACTAGTTGCAAAGCACAACCTGTTCCGAAAAAATATTCCAAATTTTTCAAAATCTTGCATCCGCATTGCATCAAATTATTTTTTAACCCGCAAATTGAAGTCTTTACCTTCCAGCTACAAACAATGTCCCATTCGCAGCTCCAAACGTAGATATAGCTACGCATAGTGGAATTACCCATCGGAAATAAGCAGCTCCACTCCAACCTTCCATGATCTTATCAGCGAACGTCTATTGCGTGTTATAAATTATGAAAGTGCTAATCTTAAGTCTGGAAAGGAACATTAGGTCAAGAAAAGTTTTCCAACACTACAGTTTTCCGTAACTTACAACAGCTACAGCATCTGATGCAATGATTTCCTTGTCCGTCATCACAAAGAAATAGGCTACATTGATGAAGATGTAACATACAGTTACCAAAGGTATTGCTATCATTATGGACCGTGGCAAGTTTCTGGAAGAATGACAAATAAAAAAAATCAGAAAATGTCTCTTAACAAATTATAGTTTGCTTGTTCAATTTCAAATTACTTGTCGGGATGCTTAATCTCTTCCGCTGCATAGTTCAAGTTGTTCCTGATTCATAAAACCAGAGCTTGAACGTCACTCGCTAAAGAAAAAGAAAAGTCATATTTCTAACCAATAAAAAAAAGCTGTAACTCACCATCCATCGAAGCTCCTATAAATTAAAAAAATAAACGTGGATTTAAAAACATTATACAAGCGTTTCGATGTAGAAGCTAGATTTGCTTGATATCTGATGAGCTTATTCTACTGTTTGTTTTAATTACCAGGAAGCACTGTAAAATGCCATGGCCAGTATCCCAGGGCTAGTTGTGGTATGAGAAAATCCAAAGTCTTGTGTTGCTGGTACATCGGTGCAAAATTTGTAGGCTCCACCCGTACAAATTATTCCGATTGCGACTAATTTAGCGGCTGTAAATGCATTCTGAACTCCGGTGGCCAAGCTGACACTGTAGCAGTTAATGGACAAAAGGAACGCTGTGGAACATGTCATTAAAAATTAGTATGATTTTTCGGATAACGTTTTCATGAAATATTTTGCATGCATATTGCATATACGCATAATGCAACACAGTCAACTTAGAAATGTTAGGGGATTGTGGTAATTTCACCTATCAGTGCAATGCAGACAAATTTCACTGACATAACTGGAGCTGGAGAGTCAATGAATGCCTCCACAAAATACTGGGCAAACGTTAGACAGATTATAGCCAGTTGAGATGGTTTCAAAACCAATGTGGACACCCAAGAGAACAGGAAAGCTGGAATTGCTCCGAATGCATCCAAGTAATATGCATACTCAGCACCCGCACTATTGTTCATCGTACCTAACTCGGCGTATGCAAGTGCTCCTGAAAAGTTAAAGAATTACGAGTAAAATGTGAAATTTAGTCAAAATAAATAACCATACCTGCACAAAAAAACGAAACTTACCCAGAAGAGATATGATTCCACCTCCCAACCAAACGAGCAAGAATGTTCCAACAGATCCGGTTCTGATGAGTACGTCCGCAGGGGATACAAATATCCCCGAACCTATTTGGTAAGAAATGTAAAAATTACCATTAACACCGCTTCATTAACTTCGTGATGCGTTTCGCTGAAAGCTAGTCAAGTTAAGGAGTTACCAATCATAGTTCCAACGATTAAAGCCACCCCACTGAAGAGTCCCACCCGTCTCTTGAGGTTAATAGTGTCAGAAGGTATTGAGTACGGCCCCTCCACGTAGTGTCCATTGCCATTTGGTATCCCTTTCGTTTGGCTATCAATCGTTTCCAACGACGCTGATTGCCGTTTTCGTGGAACATTGTTGTTCCCTAAAAGTCAAATTAGTGGTTATTTAGGATGGATTCGAAAATCTAATACGCTTATGATGTCTAATGAGATAAAAGTTACATTATAAAATTATCATTATCACATTCATCAGAAGGCTTCATGCATTGCATTTGTACATATTTTGGCACGGGAGTCCTATAGTCTTAATAGGCCCCCAAATGATATAATCAAATCTCATTTTGTATTCATACTTTTAGTGGACTTAATGCACGGTTTGTGAGCCAGTGACTTTAGCATGTAAGGTAAGATAAGAATCTCGCAAGATTTGTCTCTCTTCTGTGATGCGGAGATTTAAGATGGGAAATGTAAACGACGTAAGGAATTCTATTGTTTGTTTTGTAGATTGAATTGAGGAATCAAGAACGGGGTCACAAATACACGAATAGAAGTCAGATCTACATCTAGGTCTACATTACATTATTGCTTACGATTCTAAAATTCTTATTCTTTGGGGCAAACACTTGCATTTCAGAGAGTCAGCGGTGCCAACTTATTTTATGGTGTAACTTTTAATGAGGAAAAAGCAGGGTATCTGATTAATTAAGAATGCTTCTGCTATAGGATTTCGTGCTTAGGTCATTAGTTAGATATTACTGAATTGCTAAAAAGATTTTTATGAACAATGGCGTTTCAAAAAGTAAAATACTTTAGCCTTCGCTAAAAAAACCTAGAAACACATGATTCAGAAAACTTTATGTGCTACAATTTATTACCTCTAGATTTTCCTCTGATGTTCGAGGAGCTGACACATTGATTCGGTACATTTTCTAAGTTGTCCGTTTCATTATCCCGTTGCATAAAACTCGGGAAAAGAAAAATAGATTCCAGGATCCCCCTGCACTTCATAAATTATCTCTACCTGTCGTCTAACTTTGTTTTTTTATTTCCCGTTTAAAGATAATGTATAAAATGCCTAACAACTACCAAAGACTAAGCGAAAGAAGTTCACAATCGTTTGATGAGATCGAAAACTGCACAACTTTGGGTAAACTTATGCTGCTAAAAACCGACAAAAAAGTCAAAAGTTAGAATTTCTGAACTATCCTGGCAGTAGTAGTTAGTGTAAATTTTAAGCAATTTTAAGAATTTTATGTTCCTGTCTTGTGAAAATGTCTCTATTTTTTTATGGAAGTAAATTATGTTAATATACACTAAAGGATTGCTGACTTTAGCTTCCACAGCGTCTGAAATGATACTGAAACGTTAAAAAGTAATCTTTAAATTCTGTTGTGAAACCGAAGTGATAAAATTTCATGGAGTTTGCCAAAAACTTATAACGTCCTCTAAAACAGATCTTATTTGAAAAGGATCACATGCACGATTTCAATCTGAGTAGTCCAACGGAAATTCTAAATAAGCTTTACGGCTGAAACGTAAAATGCGATGCTACATTGGCTACACAAAGCTAATGTCTCATCTTAACATTGATCCCCATTTGGAGCAGTAGATGGTAAAGTAATAAAGCTCTTAATCTTGCAGCAATACGCCAGTTCAAGGTACAGATAGACATAATAAGCGACGAGCGTTAAGCCAGTCATCTGAAGTGGCTTGTAAGGATTAGGAAGGAACAGAACAAATTCCAAAATGCAGCTCATGTTTTACTAAATAATTTATTATCACTCACAATAATGCTAACTCAAGGTCAAACCTCTCAAACCTTTTAATATACTTTTAATCACTAAAAACTTAGATACTTGCTAATTATTCTCTGAAACAGAAACAGGACACGCAGTACTGTGATTACAAGCATTTTGAAAGTCTAAATTCTGCAAACTCTTATTGCAGAGGGCTTATACTATTTATTGTGGTCAAGATATAAAAGTATTCTGCAAGTTAATTTTGTGCCAAAAAGGTCTCATTTCTCAACAGGAGGACATTATTTAGTTACTATTTCTGCGGCGATGAACCTGAACCTTTAGTTAACAGACTGTCAATAGTGCCAATCATAATTTCTATTTATTTTATGCTTATCATTTATTAAGTTTAAGATGAGCCAAAAAAGAAGCAGATATATACCGTACCGTAGTATATTGTGCAATTGTACACTTCAAACCAGATCATTTCCTAAAATCACAAGTCTTAATTATACAAGCAGGTTAGTACATGGTATGGTGTACTATGTACTAAACCCTAAGAGGGGAACTGGAATCTGGGTAGTACTTAGCGTTGGCTTCATTTCAAATTCTACTTTTATGTGTTGTTTTGTCCCTAATTGAAAATTTGTAATTCGGCGTTATTTAAGTTAAGCGTTTGAGTTTAAATACAGAAAGCGAAGGGAAAAAAGTGCGAGGACAACAACATTTTTATCCTCCCCCTTGTGCTTGTTAATCGGAGCGAAGCATACAATTCGATTTGGTTATGCATTTACGTGTGTGATCCCAGATTTTGTTAAATTTAGAACAAAGCGGAACTGGAAGCTAGTTATAGGTGATTGGTAGGTAGTATTATCTGCGAAGAATGCAATAACAAAGTGCTGCATTCCATATAACCTAGGACGACCTTTATACTCTTGTCTCGTGTAACGTCTTTTTCATTAATAAAAAGTGTAATGGCATACAGATCATTGAAACAACTATAAACAAGTACAGTCGTCGTACAAATGTATTCATAAGCCATTTATTATGCAGTTAAATGCTTAGGATTGATTGCCTATTAAGGCACGCAAAACAAAATTCCTATAGCTTCAACGCCTCTCTAACCAGGCTAGGCAAGCCTTTGCAATTTCTTGCATTAATGGTCAGTGCATTTTTGGGATTTTCAGATCTTAAATTACGAGTACGACCACGACCACTTAATAAAACACAAGCAATAAGTAATTCAGTCGCCAAATATTAAGATTTATGAATTAAAGATAATAGTTCAATAAATAAACTGCACACTGCCAACTGTACTATCCGGCTGGAAAAATTCCCATTGGACATTGCTTTTTATTAAAGTTTAGAGTAAAGTTTAGTTGCAATATGTGGTTAAAAATATTAATTAAAGACTGACACAGAAGGAAAAAATAATTTAATGCTCCTCTTACATTAGATATTTGATCGAGCTAAATGACCTACGAACTCGACTTTCTAAACATTTGCTGGTTGAGTCAGCCAAATTTTAACGAGACGGTAATTTGAAACCACATATTTAGATAAACACTGAATGGAATTATTACCATCAATTTCATGATGAAATTACAATCCCAACCTTAGGTACTAATTTCATCACACTCATGTTCCTGCATTGTACTGTACTTACTGTGTAGTCTATAGATGACGAAAATACAAAAATGTAGCCAAACGCTTTGGAAAAATTTTAAAAGTTGCGTGTTCAGCTACTTTGATACACTGCTAAATTCCATTGAAACCCTTCTTAATACATCTCGCTGGAATATAGAACCATCCGACTGCGACTGCTTAAAGAACAGGAAAGCCTAATTTATATTTTTCCAACAAGCTATTGCTTATCCATTAAAATAACTGCAGACAAAGTTACCAACAAACTTAATGAAAGTTTGACAGCTTTTATTCATGCATATTAATTTTCTATCTTGTAAATTAAGCTCAAAATATTGTGCTCTAAACCATCGATCTTTTCAATGCTTGACTTTACAGCAAAATAATAAGCAATATCCATTTTCTAATAGTTATTTCTACTCCATTCTTTAGGCAATAATAACTTTTTCAAAGCCTTTCCCTAAGACGAGCGTTTTCAGCATTAGAGAACTTCAGAGGAAATATATTCCAAATACTGTGAGCATATTCTCGAACCTTAACTCCTAACTACTGAAGTAGCTGAATTTCATTCAAATTCGGTGTATTTCGTGTTGGAATTTCGAACGAACAAATATAATCCCCTAATGCTAAATTTGAGCACATCTCAAGACTTTCTCCATGCTTAACTTTAACTCTTCACTCGTCTACTACCATCGCATCAACAACTTACAAGAGCCCGAAATTATTCATCGTTCGGAATTCGGATTTAGCGAAAATCGGAGGAAATAAGCCTTTCGCTCAAGAAGCTTTCACAAGGTTCTCTCCTTTCTGTGTGCTCAGTCAGCATGCACACCTTGGATGCTATGCGATGGTGGTTGCGGGGATCGAGGTTAAAAGTAACGGAGTTTCCTATAGCACGCCGGTTCGAATGCAACCAACTTACGTCATCAAAGTCACAAGACCCCACAAAACTTTGGAGTAAAACAACTATTTCACCAGCTTATAGGGCCTATAGTCCTCATACTACTTTTCATTTCTATTTCTATATTCGCCAAAGCTATGAACAACCACCGAAATTGATGAGTAATCTATACCACTTGTATGAGTAGATTTGGGTAGGCTCTGAACAATTTGTACCATGCATGTGAAGAATTAGAAATATTAAGAGATAAGAGCGCACATTAGTAATCTGAAAAGTGTTTGGGTTTTATTCATAAATTAGAATATCCTTTTCAGGGACGACAACAGAATGCAAGATCAAAGATCCGGGCTAACTCTACGCGTACTTAAGCTCTAGCTTTCCACCGACGCCATTATGCGATTGATTTAATTTAGAAACCATAAATTCAATGAATTTAAATAGATAATTTGCTATTTTTTAATTTCTTTGTTCAAGCCTAGTTTGGTATAAAGTATTTCGAAATCAAACAGCCGATGATGTAGTCGCTTATAGATATATTTTTTTTCTTTTGTTCTGGTTTGGTTTCCCCAGTTAAAAACTTCTCAATCCTTAACCCAAAATAGCTTCGGTTTGGATACAGAAATATGTTAGAACTTGGCTTCGTCATTCACTCACTGGTCCCATGTTGCATTTGCATGCCTATGTGGGCGTGCCAGGCAAAACTCAGAAACTGATGCAAGCAATAAGCAATTGCAAACCTCACCGACGAAGCAAACCGTCAGTTAGTTGCATCATGAATGAAATAAATACTACGGGTCTTGCACGCGTCAGATTTCATCATGCCAAATGACTTTTTATAAAGGATTCCATGATACTTATGCAGTCAAATAACGCAAAACTAATTTGTGTGATACGATATTTTTTCTAAACCTAATTAATTGGATTTTCAGAAGGGAGTAATATGCGATAAGTCAATAATCAATTAGAAATATGATCAAATAAGTTTTCCTTACCTCCTTTGCTGCACTCGCGTTGAACCATTTCTTCCCTTGATCTCGTCGACTGTTTTTTTTCGAGCAATAGACTTTCATGACCTTTTACACACAACTAGGCAGAACACATTTGTTCTAAATTTGTTTCAGAGTCCAAAAATGCAATATAAAATAAATATTTCCTTATATTTTCTCCGTATCTGAATAAATAGGTGTCTATCTGATTGATTTATTTTCGTTCGATTAAATGCAATATTTAATTTGAGCGCATACACTGGAAGCTCAGCAAGGCAATTGTATAGTATAGCAGGTAATTGCGAATTATTATCATATATCGGTTTATAGATAACAAGAAACAGGGACTAATTAAACTGTAATAATGCGTGAAGATAGTTAGCTATAAAAAGTTCTATTTCCCTTTCAATGCTACTGAAATGGTAGTTTTAGTTTCTTTTGATTTCTTATAACACTTGCTCTGCAGCAATAAAATATTCATAAGAGATTACACCGGAACTTTGATTTGGCAGCTATATTTTTTATTTGACAGTTGATAATGCTTCTGACAAGGCAATTGTAAACATTAGATTTATTTCTCTATTGAAAATTGAAATGCTTTTCAAGCAAGGTTAATAGAAACGTACTTAAAATCCCTCTACGGTCACAGAAGGTTATTGAGTACTTTAAGTGAGAAGCTTTGACCCAAAGTCTACTATGATTCAATGAATATGAAACTATGCTTAGTCTCTGTCTGTCTCTGTCTTAGTAGTCTTCAGTTCAACACTTGAATGAATTGCCTATTTTCATTTTGATTAGTAGCCTCGTAGAAGATGAGTGTAGTCCACAAGACGTGGTTTCCTATTATTATTTCCCGGATGTACCGTAATGTTACTGGTTTGAGGAACGTCAAAGATGTAATTCTTATATGTCTAGGATATTTACGTGGCTCTAATATAGGAAGTAAGAAGTGATTATGGTTAAAGCATGAAGCTAAGAGGCTTTGATAACGCCCTTCTAGAAAGTAAAGTGAAGTACTGGAAAGCTCCGAGTATGAAGTTTTTGCTTTATATCCTTCCCTGAGAAAAGGTCTGTGTGCTCCAAAGTTTGCGTAAAGGAAGGCGGACGACGAGAAGGAGGATGGGTGTAGTTTAATGCTTTCTGGGCAACAAAACCAGTTAGCAATAGACAGTGTAGACGGAAAGAAGCAAATATGGAATACATAGGATCATCGCAAAAGTACTTTGCAGAAAAACACTTTCTGAGCGAACAGCTATACTGTACCGTATTTTCGGTATTCATGGTCCTCTCTGATAGCTTATCAGAAATTGTATTTTGACATCGGAATAAAAACAATTCTGCTATTTGCAAGTTTTTAGGGAACGAAGTAAATTAGGAATGAATGAAAGGAAAATATTTACGGAGATAGATTATGCTTCAGTATGCCTTTCGTCTTGCCTAATTAGTATGTATGCTTAAATGAGAATAATAAGAAACTGTATGCAAAGACACTTAAATGGTCTTAGGCTGCGGAAATGGTGTATCGGTGTTGATATTGCTGTGATATAAGGGCATATTCCCTGGGATCTTAAAACTGAAAGTATGGTAAACCTGACTACGCTACTAGAAAGGGAGTAGAAAGAGTCCATATTTCTAACTTCATTCGGATGATCGCTACTGTTACTCTAGTCTAGTAAAGTACGAGGAAAGGGTCTTGCTAAATTGCAATTCTATGTTTTTGCGAACTTCTAGCAGGATGAAAATACAGCTACAGACGGGCATAATACAATATCGGTAAAAAAACCGGGAGGAGTCGTGATAGTTCGATATGTTCAGAGAAGTTTTATGGATTTTGTTCTCTTGCTAGTTTAGAATAGGCAGGACCAAAGTTGAGTTAGGATGGCCCAAATTTTGTATTCGGTTTAGTCCCGGCCTGGCCGAGCCGGGTTACTTTACAAGGCTGGCTTCAGTTTCAGGATTATTCAGCTTCAAATACATGTGGAATTGAAATGATTCTGAATCTGATGATGAGAGATTCAATTTTTCACCATCAGGCTCATATATGCATACTCGTGTCACTTTACGTTAAATTTAACGGTAATATGTGCTGCTGCTGCAAAAATGGCCATTGGTATTGCATCAAGCTTTTGAATAGGAGTAAGCAATTCGCGATAAAATGCCTAAAGCGACACCAATTTCTTTCTTGGAGTATACTAACTCTTGTTAATATTTTACTGTGGCTGCGACTCACAAAACATATCTTGTAATCTTCCTTGAAATATGCAAATACGAATGATTACATGCTTCGAGTAATTATGAAATTATTAATTAAAAATGCAGCGGTGACATGGTCATGCATGAGTAGATAAGTGTTTTGCTTGCTTCCTTTACGCAACCAGTTACTGTTGTTATAAAGGCTCCAGTAATAATAAGCGCCGTTTATTAGACAATTTGACAAATCGTCCTTTATTGAACGCATTCAGTACAACTTAACTTAACCCCGTAAAAAAGCGGCCAGCGTTTATTAAGTATCGCTAAGGTACTTTTTCATTGCCGATAATTATCAATCATCACAGCATAAATACTTATACGCTTAACTATAACTAAATCATACATTCTTTAAATAAATAATGATTCTAATAAACTATGCATGCTCACATTTACATATAAAGATAGATTTGTAATCAGACTCACAAAATTGTTCAATAAAACATAAACTGCATTATTGGTAATGCATATGCTATGCACATTCTAGAGGTTATTGAATATATTATACGCAGTTCAATGTAACAAAGTAACCTATTGCATCGTCTTTGAGATTAATACTTGTAAGAGTCTCTGGTCCTAGCTATATCATTCCGAAGAATACGAAAAAGGATAGGCATTTTTATCCAGAATAATTTTGCTACAACTCAGCTTATAAGTCACTTTGGATCAGGGAAGGAAATACCCGGACTATTTAGACCAAATACCCCGACCCCGGGGTATTTGGGGTATTTAGGACTATTTCGGGGTATTTGGACTATTTGGGGTATTTAAGATTATACCTGCGCCCTCTTCAGGTATAATATTACGGTATTGACTAAAACGCCCTGTCATTAAAATCCATCTTCGACACTTTGAACAGTTTGGAATATATGGTTCTTCTTCGTCCGATGTATCTATAAAAATAAGATGTATTCTAACATGGGACTTGAAACTGTGTCAGCACCTCCGGTTGCTTCGCCAGATAAAAAAGGCTGAAAGTAGTGAAGTATTGTTTCAACTGACCTATTTCATTAAAAATTTGCAAATCCGAAAGCTTCTGATTGGGGCCTCGTGACATTTTTGAAACTTTTCTTCCGTAAATAGTAGATTGAAAGTTTTGTTTCTTTTTTGGAAAATTATATATGTAAAGTAGTGAAATTGTATGGAAAAGGTGACTGAAACGTGGCTTTTTGGGTGGACCATTGATTGAGCATATCGAAAAATTTATGAGTGAATATCAACGATAATGAGCTGAAACAGGCTTACAAATTAAGAGTAATCTGCATTGTAGACTTCAGTCATGCGCAATATCAAATACCCCGAAATAGTCCAAATACCCCGAAATAGTCCAAAT
>JAQFZX010000061.1:0-114174 GCA_034682405.1 Hydroisotoma schaefferi | reverse complement strand
ACATCGTAAAAATCGAGTAAGAATTGGCTGAGATATGACAAATCAAAAGCCTTGCGTCCGTCGCTGGACACACTATAGATTGTAATTCATACCGTGTCTATTCAAGTGGGGTACTGAAGGTGTCGATTTATGTCTAGCCGATGCTGCCAAGTTTTTAAATAAATGGTCTTCTTCAGACTCCATGTTCTAAACACGAATCGAAGATATAAATTGTATAAAAGATGAAATAATTCGGATTAGTAGGACTAAATAAGTTGCTTCAATCCCACTCAATACTTACTATAGCAGTTGCATTGTTCAGAATGCATCTACTGGATAGCTAAAAGGCAAGACAAGGGTAAATTTCATGAGATACTCAATTTGAAGTGAGTTAATAATGCACTATCAGCACCTGCACAAGCTCTCGGCTATCTGTACTCGTAGCTAGGAGATCATGAGGAAATCCAAGCCATTGTTCCTCTAGTAGTCCTAAACCTGGATCTACTTGATTGTATTTCTTTCCTTTTAAAAATAGTAAGTTGATCTTTAAAGACAAGTAAGAGCTTATGAAATGGATAATCGTTGTTTTTATGCACTTACTGAAAGCACTGGGTCTCTGTTTACCACACAGAAATTCTGCATAATTTTCGCACACGGTTCTACCATCAGTCAGACATTCCATATCACCTAATGTTTCAGCCTGAAATTGAAATGCGGTGACATATAAATTAGCCCGTTAGTATACTTAAACCCTTGAAGATGCTATAATTTGTCTGAATACATTTGTTATCATCCTAGTTGTCGCTCCAGCTCCTATAAAGTATATCCGGAAGATAAACATTATGATGCCAATTTGAGGTAGAAGTAATAAAAGTAGTCCAAACACTAGGGATATTGACGATAGCACGGTTTCTCGTAATAAATAATCTTCACTTCTTGCTAAATATTGCTTCCGGTCTGAAAAGTATGAATTTTAACCATGAGTTACTTACTTCCTTTCTTGAGTTTTAGAATGTTTTGTATCATTATTTGTAACATTACATTGAATTAGCATAAAAGTATTGGTGTATAAGAGGTAAATAGCAAGGGCTGCAGTAAATAGTGACATCAGCATGAATGACTTCAAGTTTCTCTCTCCGATGCAGATACCACCGGCAAGTAAATGCACCTCTTGACTACCTAAAGTTATGTAACAGTTTGGGCAGAATTTAAAGGCAAGATAAGACAAGCATAAGCAAAGCACATGAACATGGGTCCATAAAAGATTTGCAAAACCCTATTTCAAAATGCTGAACTATTGGCAATCGAATACTTACGAATGCAAATATTACACCGGTCACAGTGATAACATTTGGGTGGCCTGAACCCTCGGCATTTGGAACAATGTCTGTAAAATCGTAAGCCAGGATTTCTCCTCCTGTACCCGTCCGTATCGTACAAAAGCTCACTCATCGAATAATCTAAAAAAAATTGTAACGTGTGTAAATGGATTCGAATTATCTAGATTTAAAAAAATAGTTAAAAAGGCCTACTTAAAGGTATTACTCCAGGATCGCTGAAAGATGTCACGAATAAAGTCATTAATGTCGTCATATATATTATAATGCCGATCAAAGGTACCCCAGAACCGAAATATTTCTCTGTTTCCCTTGACCTATGTAGATAAGCAGAAACTGAGTAAGCTAAGCATTGTCATCACACATCCGTCACGCTATTAACTGCCATAGTTGCTGTAAAAATTACATGAACTTACTGCAGTACAAAGACTGTAAAAGAAGCAAAATAAACGGACAAATGTGCTAGTAACATTTTCCAGTCGGGTCCCAGTACAATTCTTCCTCCAAAGATAGGTAGGAAGTTCCCAAATTGATTACGCAAAACCTGACCATTCCTCCTAATGTAGTCTGGTGGGGGGAGTTCAGGGGGACTTGGGTCTTGTGGAACGATGACTTCAAATCCTTGCGGACCTCTTATACTATACATTTCTCGATCTCGGAGAGGATATTCCTCGCCAAGAACGTTATCTTCACCAAGGGCATTCTGCTGTCTGGAACCCCGCAAGCGGATGGACGATGCCCATCCAAACATCCGTGTTAGTGGTGAGCTCATAGATTAATATTTCCAGCTAACAGTCTTAAAATACTACTGGGTTTGGACAAACCTATTATTTCTCTCTTTATAGGGCTAATTAGGGCAACTTACTACTCAAGTTATATTTTATTTAGCTAAAACTTACGAGAAAAAAGAGTATGCCTCGTAATATTTTCGTATAATATAACAAATCCGTTGTTGTTGTTGTTGATTTTTTGAGTGAGGGATTTATGCTACCTGAATGTTGTTATGAAAACATTTAATAAGAAAGTATACAGAGCAACTTTATTACTGTAAGAAGAGGCATGATCTGTGGTAGGGCAACTCTTTTATTACATGTGAACGTTTCAATGAACATTAAACTATATTTTCATCCCTGCCCCATTTATTTTACCTTTTTATAAAACTCGGATGATTGATGATAAATCTCAATACTACTAAGTCCGTCGAATAGACCTCAAGGGAGCATAATTTCCCCCGGCAGCAGCAGCCGTCCCTTGGGTCTCTCTCTTCCTCATCTCACCCTCTCGAAGTATCTTTGCATCCGCTTCTCGCATAGTATCCATCGTATTCTCGACCTCGACTCGATCAAAATCCTCATAATCTTGGGAATATGGAATGCCCGTTTCATGGTCCCTTATACGATGCCCACCAGCCTTCCTTCGTTCCATTTCGTAAAATTCTTTGAAATAAGTAGCTTGATAATCGGGTTCCCCTCGTTGATTTTTAGGTGGTAGTGTTTCATCCTAAAATACATTCAGACAAAAATTGGCAACCATAATAATTGTTCTGACTTTCCACGTAATATACGTAACCACACCGTCCTACCTTGAGATACCCATCCCGGAGAAAATCTTTGATGTAGTATGCAAGCACAAATAGCTCGTATGGCTTGTAGAATATAAGAGGCCAGAGAAACATATAGAACAGAAAGCTCTGCCCCTTGAATGCTATTCCAGCGTATTCAAGTACGCATAGGCGATGACTTTGAGACAGAATTATTCCCCAAACGTTCAAGAACATCGCGCACCATTCCAGGTACCAGATACACATCACGAATAGCTTACTCCCTCGATGCTCTATCTGAGAGGTAGATTACATAATTTACAATTAATTGTATAAGAACTTAATAACGTGTTTGAGAACTGAGTAAGAAGTAAGATAAACTCGCACAAAGCAGCAAACGGTCATGAGAAGAAGACATGCGAGGAGGATGTAGAAGACTTCCGCTGTAATTGCTGTGTAAATGATTTCATCTGTTGATTTAAAATCATAAAGGTCGTCAATAAATAATGAAATATTTTGTCATTAGGGAAAAAAATAATATAAAACTAACCAAACAAGGTTCGAGTTAAGTTTAACTGATTGTTGAACAAAAAGTCACGAATGTATAAATCTCCGCATTTCTTCCGCACCCTGTCATGACTAGCTTTAGTTATGTTAGCAATTTTACTAAAGTCGCTAGCGATTATATCGATATCGTCTGTTGTGGAGTTGAACGTGGACCTTTCTGTAGAAGTTGTCCTCAGTGTGAATGGAGGCTTTAAGGTTGTGGTGATCGTCGTGTGGCGATTATAATACACAATTTCTTTCTTTATACGAGCAGGAGGATTGTATGCCGTGCTCAAGTTTTGGTGCATGATATCCGAATGTTTCATAGCAAATAGGTCTGCACTCAGAACACTCACCCAGCCAATGAGGCACATTGTGGAATACATCTGACAAAGAAAGGGTGACCACAAAAAATAGTTAGAAATGCAAACAGGGACGTTAAGTGGAAAGTTTGTAAAGGAAGTCTCATGGCTTACCATGTCGAAGATGGCTAGAAATTGGACACCGATTTCTAATGGAATGCCGAAGCAACAGGGAAATTCTGCCACGGATCCATATGTTGTGACCTCAGTTCTGCTCATGGCCATTATTTATTGAGATAGTGGACTTCACTATTATTCGTAAATGAAATGAAACCACTCTCCAAATACACGATTTTATAACAAACCGTATGCATTAGCATTACCTTTCAAGGCAGCCCTTATTCCTGTATTGTAAAAGGACATTTTACAAACAAGCGCCCATATCCAGTCACATAACAACCATTCAATTGATAGTAGAAAGATTTCCAGAAACGCTAAAAAGCCAAATCTTGGGATAGTAATTTATTGGCCGTGCATAGCACTAAACTGCTGAAGCTCCTGATAAATTAGATTTCACTACCTTGCTAAAAATACTACAGTAATATTTGCAGCCTAATTAAAGTTGCTGTTATAATCTGGATAAAACTGCTAATGTTACATGGTCCTTTGTCATGCTTTCACTAACTGTATACTAATTAATACCGTTGCGTTCAAGATGATGATGGGATGATGACATGATACGCAAACCTGTTGGTAATATCTTAAGCAAAAAATTACCACCAGAAACTTGCTTTTATCTCATGCGAGTTTCTTCTTGGCCAATTTTACTTTTCAAATATTTTCTTTCACTTTCATTAGCGTAATAATAATAATATGTAATTCATTCTATTTAATTTAATATCGTCACAAATTGGGTCTACAAGGGGTGTAAACTTTTGATACAGTTTTTATTTCAAGTTCAACAAGAGCAATTTCCACAATCGGTCTTCATTCATAGCACATGGCTTTTCTGGGTAGAAATGTATAAAACTGACTGAAAGGCAGAAATCCTATTCAGTCCTTCCGGGAAAGTGGAAGCGTGAAGATAACACTACTTTCTCCATCTCCTTCCATCTATTTCTCTCGGTTTATATCTCTGGCTAAAGAAGGAATTCCTATCATAGCAGGACAGCATTTATGTACTGAATGTAGCAGAAGTAGTATTTTATAAGTCGTGGTAGTATGAAATACGCATTAAATGGATATGTGCAAACGCTGAAAGTTTAATCATACTCAGTTCAGAGGAAACTGTTGATTCTGTAGAAGGAAGAAGTAAAGCAGGTTGCTTTTGAAACTTGCGTAGATAGTAGGTAGTAATAATTTGACACTTTGCCCGTGAGGTTAAACTCGCTGAACTAACTAGCATACGGTTTTGATTAAAAGTTAAGAAACCTTGTGGTTAACGACATGGCCGAACCACAAATTTGGAAAGGGAGAGGAAAAATTAAACTCTTGTTGATGAAGGAATTTGACAGTGGATTCAGCATCATGTTATAAAGAACTTTTAAAAAAAGTTTTTGTAGCAATTTTGCCCATCGCAGAGACCGTTTTTGGACCGCTTCCTGAAAAAATCTACTTCTGATGCAATAATCTTCACGCAAACGGTAAAGAACATATTTTACATTAACAAACCTTCAATTTCAAACAAATGTAGAGTTTAATGGGTAGATATATAGATAGTTATTAAAACAGTAATGTATTTCAAATTCACGTCAAACATATTAATAAAATGGACAAAAGAAGTTAGCCCCTAAAAAGCAGTAAAAACCTACAAAAGCAGTAACCTAAAGAGCGACGAGTTCCCCTGTGAAACTACTAACTTTCCTTTTTCCATCCAAACCTAGTTTGCTTTCCATATTCAGAAAAGATACAGTGGAAGGCCTCCATTCTACTTTTTACTGTGACCTTTTGCATAAATAATAGGCCGAACGGGAGATGCATAGTCTTCTTCACACAATGAATTTCCAGACAACACTTTTTCCAACTTCAACAGCCAACTGGACCAAGCTGGAGCATGGGGTGGTTGTGGGAAACTTTTTCCACGCTATGAATTTATTATTCAAACCTTTTTCTCTGAAGTCCGGGTCGCTAACGTGGAAGTTCAATCATAGTTCAGGCATACGTTTCAAATTCATGTTGTATATAAATATGTTTTATGTGGAACAAAAATACAAACGCATGTATATTGTAATACTTTCTGATGGATGATACGCTAGTCAAGTTTTCATCCAGATGGACGTAAAAAAATTGTGCACTGTAGTTAACTTCCCTTTGATCTCTGAGTTATGATGGATGGGATGCGATAAGTGCCTCTTTAATGTGCAGTATGGAAAGAAATAGAAACTGAATTAACTTTTCCTTTCAAAATAATACATGAAAAGTAGCCTATCTATAGCAAGTCTACCCGTGTCTAGTAAAGTAACTATATTTTCCCCACTTATCGGAGAGGTTTTGAGTCCTTGGTCTCCAAGTGGGATAGAGTTGACGGGTTTGACGGTTTGTCAGGAATTGAACTCCGACACAAGTCAGGTCAACTCAACTACTCAGCAGTAACGGTTTCGAGAGAAGTTAATTTCTCCGGGGAACTTGACAAAATTCAGTCTCCGATTTCTCTAGACAGTCGTTGGTTCGTCCAGCCAATTCTGACTACTGCATTGCCTGCTCCTAAAGCAGTGAGTGACTGCTAATTAGTATTAGTTTATGGCCAAAGTCGAGCTTATCTTCTTTAATGTTGCTTTTTGGGTTGGATAGTTATAATTAAGATAAGGTCCCTTGCTCTCAAGGTTCCTCAACAACATATGTGGTATTGGGAAATAGGGATAGGACGCTGCAGCTTGATTCTAAGAAATGGTTGCTACCATATCGGTGTAATATATCCGGTAAAATTCGTTCGTATAGAAGATAGATACATTCTTCAGAACTCTTAAACCTTTTAATTACATAACTATTAAAAAGCTTTCAATCATCTAGAAATGATTGATTTGCAGGCTAGAATAACTGTGTATTTCGCTGAGTTTTCAGATGGTTAACCAGACACTAACTGTCACCTCTGTCTCAGACAAGAATTGACTGTTAGTGTTGAGATTGTTTTGCTGCGATATGCTCATGCACCTTTTAACTCTAGATTGAATAAGAACAGCGACTTACGTCCTACTACTTACTACTGTCACTGGCCGGAAATCAACTGGTACTGCAATTTTGTGTCTTCTGACAGTAGAGGAAATACATAAAATATAAAATCAAATACTACATTGGTAATCGCAAAACAAACCTTTGCGAATTTAATATTTTTATGATTTTGTTTTCTCCCACAGAGACAGAGGCCTTTAAAAAGTTAGCTAGCTACCTTTTTCCAAGTCCTGTTATAAAATCGTAAGCTTCAGTCTTTGATCATATACTTCCGACTACTGTGTGTTCGAGTTATCTTCTGAATCCTATTTCCCAGTAGCTAAAAATATTATCCTATTCATCTTAATATACTAGAACCCTTATGTCTAAGTTAATAAAGACATGACCAGAATGACAATTTTACAACTAAACCTCGAATGCTGAGACCATAAAAAGTTAAAAACCGTAAATTTGGATTTTCTAACTTCTTTGAAAGTAAAACTTGTAAATTAGTGTCCCGACATCCCACTCCCACTGCCGTAGATCTATCCAGACAGGTCAACTTTATCAAATAAATTGTATTTTATGATCTTTTATGCAAGCCACTTCTTAAGTTGTACCTAAAAGCCTGTCTGTCTAGCGTCATCCTAAGTTTCGTCTGACTTCCACAAAAGCTGCTTTCATTTTATGTCAACTCCTACTGGACAGTCTCTTTATTTCCATCCCCAAGTCTCAACTGAACTTACTGTCAAGACATCGAATGGGCTGAGGCTAAAGCCTTTATGTCAACAGGAGATTCCTCCTTCCCTTTCAGTTAAAGATGAGAGACCAAGATCCACTGGGCATTTTCCCTTTGTCGATATTTACCAAAGCATGCTTTATGCATTTCTGAACCTCCGGATGATACCACACTACGCATCCTTCCTTCGGCAATATAAGCTAAAGTTTGCTCTCTCCACTGTTTATCTAAAGTTTAAAGTCTAACTTATATTTTCATCTTTTACTGGTCGATACCTAATAAAGGAATGGTTGATAAGTGTACATGGCTTGCGGTCTATTTCTGATTTGTCTTCATTTCTTCTTGGCTAATGAGCTCAAAGAACAAACTTTCTTCACTTCTTTTCATTAAAAAAGATATGTGAAATGCATTAGGTCGTATCCAGACAGGCCAGAAAGGAGATTGTATCGAAGTATTAAAGTTACGTGAAGGGAGGTTCGTACTTCACAGGGTGTACCGAGAAGGAGGTTCAGAGAAACTGCAGACCGTCTGCCACGCGAATATTGATCCAATAAGATATCTCATGCCTTTTAGACTGCCCTTTCAAAGTTAAACCAAATACTAAATTCAATTTTAAATAGCTGCTTCGAACATGGCATCTACTTTATTACTTTATGGACTGCCAAAAACTGTAAATACAATAGAGACTTTTGAAATTGGAATTGCGAATTTCTTTTGTGAATTTCCTTGTATAGATCTAACAAGTATTTTATTTGATAATAAAAGGATGAGGTGTCCCATTTCTATAATATTTTTAATAGTGCCACATTATTTCTTCAATTTGTTCATTTATGCTGAAAAGGATTCGAATAAATCCGTCATTAAGAGCCAAGTTTATCCTCTGCAGAAAATTTTTCATTCCACCGTTATTACCACCGTTTGTATTCGTAATGCTGTAGCAGTACACAGGAAATGCTCTAAAAAGCATGATCTGTTTTTAAAAACTGCAAATGTCGTGGCAAGTATCTTTCTGCAAGTTTCAGCTTCGTTTCTTTCATGCTGTTGTCCCTTAAACCAAAAACAATCTCCTGTTTCTTCCATCCTCAAAATTCCATTTCCGTCAAAATGCCACTGAAAGTCTATCGCCTTAGCTGAATAGAGGCTAAGTAACCACCTCTGCAGTAGAATCCCTTCAACACATCCCCCTGCTACTGCATTATCAGTAATGCTGGGTAAGGATTTTACTACATCACTTTTTACCACAAAACATAAAACATAATTCCGTCATCCAAGCATCTCGATACCGCAGAAGGGACTGGCAGTCTCTGACGTTGTATGTAAAGCTCTACTTGGAATTAAACGAAATAACCCAAAAACATGCATTCTATGCCTTTTCTAAAGTAAGGGAAAACTTTTTCAAGTATTGGAATTCTTTTACTTTTCTCAGGAATTTTTTATAGCCTTTTCCCAACCTATATTTTTGCCAATATCCATTTTTTGCCAACCAACAAACCGACCACCACAGCTTCCTTTACATCTTTTGTTGCATGCACTAACGAGTCTGATGGGACGCTCGGATATAAAAACATTTGAGCTTTTCTACTTTGCTACTACTCATCCCCATTTATGCTGTACTGAATGATTCCATTTAAGAAATTCAAACTTAATTCTGTATTACTTACTTAAATACAATCCGGCCAGCCGGGTGAGTTATAATGAACTCAATGCACTTCAGCATCCTTGACATAATCACGCCAGACTGAACAATTTCGTCAGGTTAGTTCATTACCATTCGAATTTATATCTATTTATTTTTGCGTTCACTCTCCACTGCTCTACTTCCTAACTTCCTCTGGTTTTACCATACAACTTCTTTTTGCTTAAGTAGAAATTTATTTCATGCACAGCTAACCTAACCTACCGAAATACTTACAGTCATGCAGTAAAAGAAAAAAAGTACGTTTGTATTAGCTTAGCCACTTACGATAAAGGAAGACAAATTTGAGTGGCATCGATTATCCAACCCTAGTTAATATAATACATACTGGCTATTTATAAGGTTTTCCAACTAAAAACGAGATCCGATTCCTTTGTTCAGTGATAATTCAATCCCTAAGTAGACAGAAGAAAGCATAGAATATATATCTTAAATGGATGCTCTAGAAATACAAACTAACTACTACTTTAATTATTTACTTAACTGTCATTTTAATGGAAAACTTTCACTGTTGTATCTTGTATTCAGTTAGAATGGCTAGAAGAAGCTTCGACTGCAGCATTACATTTTTATTAAATTCTATCTAGATTAAATACCATTCGCGTTCTTGTGCGAAACAGGGGTTTTCCAAAAACAAAATAATAAACTTCGTGGAGCTGAATAAAACAGAGAATCTTACATATGTGCACGTATCCTCGGGGAAAAACGAGTTACTCTAAATAAAGTTTCTATTACACAAAGATTTTAATAAGCATTGTCGTGCAAGTAAGCAACTCATCTTTAGCTACTATAGCTTTTATTCCATGTCGTGTTGAGTTGTTGTTATCTTAGCGTATTTCATTCTTAACTGAAACAGACCACCCTTCTCCTATTCTCATGCATCTTATCTTATGACAATGACAAAAAACCCTCATTTCTGTCCCTTCAGAAAAATCATCCACACTACCTTTAAGCAATTCGGGGCGGGTACGTACAGGACGATCTTTTTAATCAAAAAGAGCATGAAACAGGAGGAGAAAGTGGCAGAGAAGGTATATACCCCAGGGGTAATAACCAGTGTCAAGTTTCTTTCACATCCACTAAGTAATCTCCAAAGCCACTATAACGTCTTCGGATATTACACTGAGAGAAATAAGGCATGATACTGGCGTTTCAGGATCAGTTGATATGCCAAACTTCGTATAAGATAACTGTAGAACCGGGTATGAGAAAGAGAGTGAAAGTGGTGAAATAAAGACAAAGGAGAGTTAAATGAATGTGAAGAGTGTCATCCGATACATGTCGGAGTTGACATGACGGGCCCTTTTTACTCCACCCTTTCCTTGAACAGGCACAGAATCACTTACTTCAATTAATCTTTACTTTGTACATTTTTGGTAATAGTGTCGGCTAAATTCCTCACTCACAATCATAGCTTCCTTTCCCCTCCACCCACACGATGACGTGACTAGGAGGATCGAACACCTAGAATCAGGAATATAAAGGGTAACAAGGAAAGCTATTTGGTTATTTAGCTAGGTTTATGGGCCTTTCTGCCTAGGCTGGAGATACTTTATAGGCTAAATAAAACAGTCAAGACCACTGAACTTATTAATTCAATCCTAGGCGTATTTTCATCAACAGAAAATACACCCTGAAATACTATACTAAAGCATTCTGGATAAAAGAACATAACGTGTAACACCGGCTCTATTAATTCATAACAAATTATTCGGCTATTATTAACTTTCAAACATACCATTTATTTACATCCACCAACAAGGAGCTATGTCTAAACTTTCCCCTAGCCTTTAATATAGGTCTAGTGCCTAGTCAACCACCCATGTAATCTTTTTAGTTGTGTCACTGAAAGTGCTACATTCCATCATGGTGCCCATGATAATAATGGGATTAAATGCGCATCACATTTCACATACGATCACAACCGGATAGAAGGAATGCAGCAAGGCAAGAATGCATGAAAGTATGCATGGGGAATGGGACAAGAAATGATACAATAAAACGTGAAATAAAGAGATGGATTACCAGAATCAACTCCTACCATTATACTCACGATACAAGCACACCTTCATACTATAAATATTAATATAAAGTCCTTTTTATAAAACTTTTCACTTCCACGCTCCCTCCAAATTCCATAGATTGCTTTGAACCTTTCTCCTCTTAAAGTGTCAGGAAGCAAGGAGCAGAAGTCAGAAGCAGATTCAATTTAAAAACATAAGCATACTCGTTTTTTAATCTTAAATCCAAATCGCATCTTAGGTTAGGCTTCAACTAGCACAGTCAACAGTCAGTGTGGGCTGGTAAAGATGAAAAATGGTCTGGAGAAAGTCGGTTGAAGAATTTTCTAGAGATGTTTGAACAAAGGAGTTGTCAGAAGTAGAGAAATTAAAAGACTTTTTAGCCAGTGTTTTTGAAGTGTATTTTTCCTTGTTTTTCATCGTCTTTACTCCTAGCATCAGCGTGTTATTATACTATTGTTATTGTTACGTTATGATAACGATGACGCTTGCCTAGGATAAGATGAGACAGTCTCATGTGCGAAGGTATAATAAAATACAATTTCATTATTTCCTTAAGCCTATAAACCATTAAAATAAGGTATATGATGACTTTTTTCGCTTCGTCCGCTTAGCTAGCTAGCTTCCGTTTGTTTCCACTCACGTTCCTTAAAGTTAATTAGTTTTTCATCTTCTTTTATCCTGTCTAAGTAAAACAAAAGTTTATCCTGCTATTATTCTTTTGCTTGCTTCATTGTTTGGACAATAAAGAAAACTCATTTACTCTAGATCGAGAAGAGTCGGGGAGTTACAGGCTGACATAAGCCTCGTATAATTTCCTTCCACATGCAATATAATTATACTTGAGCACCTACAATTACCCTTTGTAATTAATAATAATAATCCTTCACTCAAGCTGAAACGGTGGTTCTTTAGCAATCCGAGGGCTAAACGAATATTATTTGGAGAAAGATTTAGATTACTAAGCATTCTCTACTCATTTTAAGACGATTGAGCTCATCAATCTTTCTTCCTATTATTACTGGTAGTTTCACAACCAAAGACGAAATTGCGTTTTGGAACATTTTATTCCACCTTGGGAAAGGTTGAAATCTCTGTCATAAAACTGGATTTATCTCCTTCTAATTTTATGCTTAGCCATTTCCAATCCTTGTACCCATCATCAAAGAACCTACCTAGAAGAAAACTCCAGGAAAAGCTGCATGATTCCGATTTTTGTTTCCTATTCCTATTTCCAATTGTGTGCTGTGGAAGGACCATTGATTTGAATTATTGTTTCCCTTTTATCTCTAAAATACTGCATCTCTTCTCTTGATGATACTGCTACTGAGCTTAAGCTTCAGCACAAATCTATCTAGTAAATCAGAAAGTACAACCCACCGACCAATCCAGGCAGAACAATCTATTCAGTTTTGGTGTCAGCCAGTACTTTCTTCACAGCAGAAGCAAAGCTTAAAGCATGACTGAATCCTATTAACTATCCCTGTGTATTTCCTTGCCTTTTTTTTGTGTTCCTTCCTTATACAAAATTGCCCTTTGGCATATCCTCCACAAGCCACTTAAGGGTCGTGCTATTGCATAAACCTCTAGGTGAAAGGAAAGAACACGGGGAAAGTACTTAGTTTATCGTGGTCATGTTGATGGGGAGGATAATGTATCGTCCTATCATCTGCTACCCTCGTCATTCCTTTCTTCTAGAAAGTGTGAACAAGCCGCAGAAAAGTAAATTGGAGATTCAGCCAACGCACAAAAACCATAAATGGCATTTCCTTCACCTTTGGCATCTTTTTATACAGCACACGCCACACACCCAACATAATAGGTACAGACACAATCATACTTCCTCTAAGACGTCCATACTTCAGGGGGTTTCACTTTAAAAATGCATTCTACAATATTACATACACTTGGTTGGTGGATGCCAAAAACTTGAAATATAGCGTTCCGTTGTTAGGTTCAATCCACACGGGCTTTACTGCCACGTTTGGTGTACAGGTGGAGAAAATATTTTATTCTTACCTAGCAGACATCTTAAATTCAACTAATATAAATAATTCAACAGTAAAACACGCAACTCAGTAAGCAGCCAGCCTTAAGCACAGCAAAAGTAAAGTAAACACAAGGAGCTATTGTATTTCGTGTTTGTCTTGTCGTAACACATCCTTGTATCATTCCCATCCCTGTCTTTACTTCTGAAGAAGTTGATCTCTCTGCATTTATACTATGACTTTGATATAGTTGGTGGCGGATGTATTGTTAAAGAGGATTGACAGGGTAATATTCCCAACCCAAAATCCCCATAGTAGAGTGTGTTGGTACGCATCTAAGGGAGCTTGTTTGGGGAGATCGTAAGTCAACATTATCTTGGATGGAAAACAAGCTTAAAAACGTACCTCAACAAACCATAAGGCTTTCCCCCTAATCCGGCATCTTAACTTTCAAGAGACTTTTCTTCTCATCCCTGAAACCCAGGTTTCGGTTCAAAAGTGAAGCTACTGACTCTCCCTTACCCATTTATGCATGGTTCGTCCTTATCTTTTTAACATTATCTAAAGGAAGGTGGGTTTAAATTGAGAAGCAGACGCAAAGAAAGAAACTGCTGCATGCACTTTAGTTTGCACTAGAAAGGAAATGGGATTTGAGCTTACAATTTAACTCGTTTAAGTTGAAAGAGATGATGTTTTTCCCCTCCCGGACTAAAGTTTATCTCTCTGTCAATCTTGTAATTTAGAAGGCTTCATCTTAGCCTAAATAAATTATCAGGATTGATGGTTTGCGTTTTCTTTTTAAAACGAGACGATGTATTCCCCTGTCAAAGATGGAAGCAGAAATGGAGTAGAAATAGATACATGGATCTGTAATGGTATTTGATCTGATCCACTGATACTCTTTAAAATCCAGAGCGTTGTGTCTTGAGAAACTGTACTTCACATGCTTCGAGCATATCTTCTGTAATGGGGTTCTTTGATTTATGGATGGAAGGTTGGGGAATCAAATACAAAATAACGGTCGGAGAAGGAAAAGACGATTCTAGCATTCATGATTACAGGATGGCTATCAGTTTCGTTCCGGTTATCAACTACTACTGGATCTATTTATTTGATGTTGGCTAGAGATGCAAATTGGCTAACTTAGTTTAAATTCTGACTTTTTAAGCTTAAGCCCTTTCCCTTTTCCCTAAAAGTGTCTTTGCAATACTCCTGAACCTTTCAACTTCATAGTTGTTTTTAGTCATTTTCGGCGTAAGACCCATTTGGCCCTTTTAAGCGCTCATTCATTGCGCTTGGGCTCGTATCGTTTTATTCTCTTATTTCCTTTCGATTCAATGCATCTTCATAAGTTTATGAACCTTTACTGCTTTACGAATGTCTGTTTGGCTGTTCATCTATACACCTGGATGACCGCGATGCATTTCCAGAAGCATTCCAAATTGTCTCATCGCGTTCATACAGATATGCAGCAGGACAGACATCCGTAGACCAAATTTAACTGGATTTTATTTATATAAAGAATAAAAGGAATGTGCCAACTAACTAAGGTGGTCTATTACACTATTACATTTAATATGTGACCACAATCATCAACCGTGAAAGTACTAACACACGCTAAAGTTTAACACCTTTGTGGATTGGGGTTTCCAAAATAATCTGTCGACTTCACGAAAATGAACTTAATAGCCAGGATTAAAATAAAATTATACGGCAGTATGTTACAATTTAGATAGAAGTTGCGTTGGGTTGTTAAGTTACATTAGGGAGAAACCGCACCCAGACAACTACTCTAAGTTATTTCATGGTTAAGTAAATTCGTCCAGAGAGTAGACCGACGGAAATGATTTCTCTTGGGATGAGAATTTAACTCTCATAGCTCTTCTTCTGGCTAAGCTGATAAAGCATTATACGATGTTATGTTCAACTTTCAACACACAACTTTCATTCAACACAATATTCAAGTCAGGTAAAGGTAATTCAATACACAAAAACCAAAAGCCCAAGCGCTTTATACAGTGAGAGAAAGTTGAGCTTGTATTTTGCGCTTATTCTGCCACTTGAGTCTAGTTTTCCTGAACTAAATAAAAGAAAAAGATGTCCATTGTTGATTTTGTTATATGTTACTAAAGCGAGCTCCACGCTGAAATTCTACTTGTACGGACTTTTATACTAGATAAGGATGTCCAAATCATTTTATTTGATGGAGAAAGTCAGAATGAAATCCTTCGGATCCACTAGTCTGGTCCCAAAGAACAAGCAATGACTCTGTTTTTTACATGCATTATATTTTACCACAATATATTATAAAAAAGAATAAAGTGATTTTAAAGCTTTCACAAAGGTTTTTAGTTTAGAAGCAGCAATGTTATTCTGAATCTGTGACTATGAGCATTGGAATGAGGATCACTTTTTGCCGTCACTTGGCACTTTAAATGACGACTTGTTGACTTTAATCACTATATTGTAATTGTAATAATTGTATTCCGGTCTTCTGCTGCTCACCATTTTAGAAGCCTGCACAGTAGAGGAAAAAGTATTTAGTTTAGCATTACGGAAAATCATGTCTACAAATCAGATAAAAAGTTGAACCATTACAATGGTAAACCCCACACCTCTCAAAACAAATGGGATTTCTTCTCCTTCAGGACTAGATATATTTTGTGATACGTGAAGGCGGATGACACTAGTTTTAGTGAAGAAGTTTCAAAACCCTTGATGACGCTGACAGGAAAGTTTACCAAACTACCAAAAGTTAGATCAGGTACTATACCATATATATATATGGTACTAAAGAATGGATAAGGATCCTTAGGGAATCGTTGCAACTTATAAGTTTAAATATGTACAAAGCATCGCTGACTGTCCAACGAATTCCTTAATATTTCCGGAACTTTTTGAATTGAAATTGATGTCATTGAAACCTAAGCTGTAACCTAATTGTAGTTAGTGTGTCGGTGAAAATTATTCTGTGTTACGTCAAGGTGTGATATATACATAAAGTTGATTCCGCTAGCAAAAAATACTACAGTACTGCAACTCGTAATAATGCAATGCTCAAATCATTTTATCTTTTGTCATCTCACTTTGTCATAAGTCATAAGCTTGTCATAAGTTTTACAACACTTCCAATAATAGACGCCATCAAAAGCTACCTTAGGTTCAAGGTTTATCTTTCAAAGTATAAATTCAGAAAACAAAACCTACTGATAATTTTGTTTATGAACAATCAGTACACAAAAGAGACAATCAGAATGAGTTAAGTAAAGCTGACAATAGCAGCAAGAACTTTCTCTGATCCTAAACGGATGGAAAGATTATGAAAATGAATGCATGGAAGAACTTTTGTTTTGTACTACAGGACTTTATACAAACTCCTAGTAAGATAACCGCATTTGCATCTCATTTTCCTGCTCATTGAACCTAAAACTGAAATATTAATGACACACAAAACGAGTTCTTATCCAAAACTAAAGAAGTGAGATGAAGAAAGGCATTAGACATTGTGGCATTGAGGTTGGATCGTTGGAAAAAAACTAAAATAAACAGCATAATGGAACTGTAGTTTGTAACCAAAAAGGGTAAACTAACAAACTCAAAATGAAACTTTTTTAAATACGATCAATTGATGATGAGGAGTACTACATAAATATTGACTCTTTACTTGAACGGTTCACCCTCTTTTATACTTTGTAGGTTTTAAATACTTGAAAAATAATGCCTCCAATACTTTGCCTCAACTGGATCCAAATAGGATTCCGTGTTTTGGCTGATGGTTATCTTCAGGCATATAAACCAAGTGACGGAGCAAACTAAATCCAAATCTAAGGAAGTTAATAAAAAGACTGGTAGTTTTCACATTCAGGCAATGTTTAAGAGCAAAAGATTATTTCCCTAAGAAACTAAAATATCCCTAATGAATATCTTATACTCTCAACTCACAGTTATTACTTATCACCAACTTTCATTTGCTATCTTTCTCCTATTATTGATCCTCGCGTCCTTTTTCAATCAACAACTAATACCAAAGATCACCAACAAAAGTACTAACTACTTCAAAAAGTTCAAAGACTAGTGTTTGTCATAGATAGATTTATTTGAACTTTTGGAACCCAACCGTAAAAGCCTAATCAACGCAGAACTGTCCTACTAATTAACAAAGTTAGAAAACTAAATTAATTGATCACTCTTCGCACTTATATTGTCTTATTCTCTCGGATCTAAAAGTTCGGAGTGAGACTGGATCTAAAAGTTCGGAGTGAGACTGGATCTAAAATTACACTGCAAATAGATGGACATAGAAGGGAATAAATAGATTTTAAAGCTTTTTGAACGGCATAAAAAGTTCAGCATTGTCTTAATGTTATTTCGATTTGTTTCCATATTTGCATATTTACTACCTTTCGATATAAAAGTCAATGTAAAAGCTTGATTTAGTTTTAAAGAACCTATAGATTTTTAACCCTAATTATTTTCATGTTCCAAAGGGCTTGGACTAATCGTGAAAATGAGTAATGAAAAATTATTTAAATCATACTTTTGTAAAAAAAAACATCTCAATTGAGCTTGATTTTACATCTGTAAATTGAAACTTATGCAATTACTATTAAGATTCTATGAAGCGTTGTGTGCCTCTTAGCAATGAAACCGCAACTCAACATTAACTCAATGCGTACATAACCCATAGTCGATGATATAAAGAAGATCTCACTGTTGTACTAACTGAATTGGTCAATTCCCTACTACATGTTGCTTTTAGAATAACACGGATAACAAAAAGTAAACAAGCAACTCAAAAAGCTCTAGCGTAGGCGATTTTACAACTAATAAATTACTCGAACGCCTCAGTAACCCCCGCCGGATGCTTTTAGTATGTTTCCGGGTAGGAAAGAATGATGAATGGTATAACCATTAAAATTGTTTTTAGGTTCATATTTAAGTACATCTTCAGTCTTATTTTGATAGAAAAATCCTAGCAAGCTTATTTCAATGAAATGAAAGCAAACGGTATTTATGATGATAATGTGAAATAGAAAGGTTTCAGCGGAATTTACTTTCTATGTTTATAACGTATTTAAATCGCTAAGGTTTATTCCAATTCATTTCCAACCATTATCATAAAAGGCAAAATGTGTTTATAAAAATACCCTTTTATTCATTCATCCAAAAGGACGGTTGTTTTTCCACAAACCACTGCACTGCTTCTTTGATAACCTTACTAAACTTTTGTTTCCAATGATTTAAACCTTCCTCTTATCAAATCTTTCGCCAAAACTTAACTATCTACCTCTGTCTCTACCACGTCCAAATATTATATTCTCAATAATAAACTTTCCCTCCTCGGTAAAAGTTTTCACCCTCAATCCTCCCAATTACCTCTAAAACCAGTCAGCCATTCAATTCATGACTTCTCTTTCCAAAAATACCAATACTTTCATCGTCACAGCCCACAAACCCATCCCCTCTTCTGTAATGGTCTCTCTTTCGAGCAACCGGTAATGATATCCCTAGCCTTTAATTTCCTACAAATAGCATCCTTAAATAAACTGGTCGTATTGCCACTACTTCTATACTAACTTCAACGTCTACCTTAATGCCATTGCGTTTTATAAATCTGCTGCTAAAATCCCTCACAAATAAAAGTAATATCCCTTCGACTGTCTTCACAAAGAGAGAGAGAGAGAGTACAACTTTTTGCAAACTTTCAAACACCTTTATCCTTAGTCCAAAGGAATATCTTCTTAATACTAACAACGAACATGTACCCAGTCATAAGCTAGAAAAGTAAACGAAATGAATGGCTCCAAAAAGCCGATAATATCTTAGTCCTAACGCAGATCCTCTCTCATTTCTGTTTTTTAGGTTGGACGCGAGTTGAATGAAATTGACGATTCTCTGGATAAAGTTTGGATTCTAGTGTTAGAAAAAGCACTAAAACTAACGATTTTAGAACTGGATGCATGAACAGAAGTGGGGAAAGTGGAACAAGAATGTTCAGTGTATCCAACCTCAAAATTCCTTACACACGCTCAAGTCTCTTTATTCAGCCCAGATATCATTGGATTTTATATTAAAGATTCTAGACCATATTTCAGTGCAGGTAAAAAAATCCAAATAATCTGTGCTTCTTTGTCATCTTGCGGGTAGTGTGGTTGATCCTATTAAAAAACGGTGTGTTCTATATGTTATATGACAAAGTACTGGCTTAACTTGTCAGGGGTTTTGCTCTCCGGAATCCAAATTTTTGTGTGCAATTTTCAATAAACAAACACTAGTCTCTAATGAAACCCTTTCTTCTGTGACAAAAGTCTTTCTATATATTTTTGATGACTCCGGCTATTCCTTAGTTTATATAAGAAAACTCTGTTTAGTGAACTTTCCCTGAAGTTGGGTCGGTGGTCTGTAGTCTACGCCCATGAACTGTCCGTTATTTATGAACCGAGACAAAAGCTCTATACATTTCCTTCATCGTCCTTCTTTACCTTTGGACCTTTTATTTCTTTAACATAAACCAAACCACCCATGGCTGGCTGATCTGGTGGTTTCTCAGCCCTCAGCCACAAGTTTTGTCCAAGCTTTCAACCTCCTAAGAAGGTTATTGAATAAAAGGAACAGAATTACAGGAGTATTAATGTCTTTTGGCGATACCTGGTTGACTACACACTTTACCCTCTACTTGTATCTATATAAATAAAATTGAATTGACATTGAAACTATATTTCATAGTATGGGCTTATCCGCCTAGTTATTCTATACCCTCTAATTTTGACGTTAAAGAAATCACTATTATTGTAGTCTCAGTATCTTTCAACACGCTCCCTGTTAAAAATTACTTTATCCGATTTCCAAGAAAAGAAATAACACACCTCGAACCAAGAAACTTTCTCCGTCCGAAGACGTGACAACACTCCCAGTTTTTTACGAGTTTGTAGTTATACATACTTAGCTGATGATGATCTGAAGGCAAAAACTCCACTACTTCTGATAATGAACATCGAAATGACTTGGAGAGGTGAAATTAATTAATTTATCTGTAGGATCTGACAAAGAAATACAGCATTGATTCCCAACATACATTACTTCACTCCTTTACTTCTATAGCCACTCACTTAATGACATCCAATTAATCTTTTTCTGGATAGATTACCCTACTATATAATTGCATTTACTCTGGAGAAACAAATACAAATGTGATTTTGGGATTTGCTCATTCTCAGTCTACAAAAATACGTTTCTCTACAACGGATCAAGAGATACTGAATATCTACCCACTGCCCTGCTGGAACCTAGCTACCACTGCCCACATTTTTCTGCAAAAAGGTAAATAATCATGGGATTATTTCAAGTTGGATCAATGGAGCTCAAATCCCCTTGTCCATCCAAGAGGCGAATCCTGTATCAAAATAATAATACCAGTAATTCCAGCATTAACTACAGCAACGGGAGTGATAAGGATAAGGAGAGTAAGAGCGTGAGGGGATCATCGTCTTCATTTTTCAGTCCATCCTGTGTTCTTCCCTTGGTTGTGGCATTTATTTTCTTTTTCACTGTAGCTCAGGTAATTCAAGATCTATTTTATTGCCACTGATGTTCACAAATTGAATGGAAGACTAGGTTAAATTTACTAACCATAAAAAGATGGTTTCCGTCCAATCAGTGTTCTATTCTCCTATTTACAATAAAATTCATTCAGATTGCATAAACTCACGGTGGCTGGAATTGAAAAAGTATGATAGGAATTCACACAGGAAAGTATAAGTCGATTACTTTGTAGTAAATATGGAAATATGGGACTTTTTCCTTTAACGAGAGTATAAGTTTTACTTCTTCAACTATTCAGAAACTCTACTTGTATTTGCATTTATCCATTTAGCGTTACAAGTTCTTCTTTAAATTGATACTTTAGAGATTCTAAAAATGGTTAACCCATAAAATGCAAAAGCTTCAGAAGTACGGTACTTGCAAAGCCTGAAGCTATTTTGAAATATGAAACAGCAATGATATTTGAGTAGTATAAGCCATTAGGAAATCCCTTAGGTAATATCAAGAACTGCAAAAAGAGCCTTAAAATCCCCTTTTAGATTTGAGTTTGTCATTCAGACCGGAATTTATTGACTGCTTAGCATAAACATATTTCTTAAAGTGCTCTTTATATGAGTATGAGAAACAAAATTATGTTTATGCTAAGAAATATGGTAAGTAAAGCAGTAAAGTTATGTGTGGATTTTACAAACAGTTTACAAAATAGAGAAACCATTCTAAAGTAGATTAGAAGTAGATGGAGTCTGAGTACTTTCTTTTCCAAAAAACTTTCTCCTATCGATGCATAGCGTGTATTACCAAAAATAACGCATGATCACTCAAAATATCATAATAAAACTAAATCAATATTGTAATGGGTACTTTAAGCTGATTCTGATTCATCGGACAATCGTATCCTACAAGTCGAGGCACCAAGCTTTCGAAGACTGTTATGGGGTCCATTCCAATGTAAATGACTCGAAAATTCTCGTGGATTTAGCTTTCTCCCGGAAATTCAATCCCTCCTGGTCGAACCGTTCTAGTGAATGGAGCTCAGAACAAAAGTACCCGTACCATTTACCCGGCTTAAGACATCAGCCCATCAATCACATTTGGAACAGTTTGTGCCCCCGAAATCCGTCAAGTCTAAGTAAGTTCACTTTTCAGATCTGATCGATCTTTCCCTGGCTCCAGTTCTTTCCTTTCTCAGTCAGATCTAATAAAATCTAACGCCTTTTATCCGATTCACCGCCTTCATAGAGGTTCCCCGTAGTTTAAAAGTAGTAAATTTTACTATCAGAATGTTTTTTAGATATAACTTGCATATAATATTTCATTCAAAAATGTATACAACGATTCTCTGTCTGTCGGTCCATATATAGATAGATAGTGTAGAAGAAAGCTCATTAAAAGTGGCCTCAATTCTGTGGTGATGGTGGAAGTATCATTACAAAACTACGTGATACGAATCCTTAAAACGATAATGATATTTATATGAGGAACGCACGTTTTAGAGCACACTGTTCAAGGCATATAGCAACATATTCTGACTTTTGGCAATATTGTAACAGGAGGAAACATCTCTACGGAACTGATGCGAGAGATTGAGCTGGATGATATGCGACGGGAGAATCCTCAAGTCACTCAAGGGGGCAAGTGGAGCCCAGGGGATTGTCGGCCTCGGTATAATGTCGCTGTCATCGTTCCTTATAGATATAGGTGGGTGCTCGGAAACTATTGTAATTTACTAAAAGCTTGAGACGATGGATTGTCTCTTGTCTACTGTCTCAAAGATGCCTATTTTTGATTAATTTGTTCAATTATTGTCTACTGGGGAACAGATGGAATCACTTAAAGTCATTGCTCAGCGTTTTACATCCTATGCTCCAGAGGCAAAAGTTAGCATATCAGATATTTGTCGCTGAACAGGTTAGTGAAAGGAACAAGTAACTCTGTTCAGACTCATTAAAACCTGTCCGTTGTTACGAATTGTATAGTTCAATATCAATAAAAGTGTAGCCCTGTGTAGCTCAAATACTAAACATTCAAGGGTTATAATTTCCATTTGATTTAGAATGGAAACTACACATTTAACAAAGGGGTTCTAATGAACGCTGCATTCCTCCTTGCCATGAATTCCAGTGGTAATGCCTTTGACTGTGTGATATTTCACGATGTGGACCTTCTCCCTGAGGACGACAGAAACATATACGACTGCTACAACAGCCCTAGTCACTTATCTGTTGCTGTTGACGTTTACGGCTACAGGTAGGTGAGGGGTTAAGACCCTCGAGGGTGTCTTTATACAACACATTACACTCACCTCACGAATACATTGGATTCTAAAATATTTAAACTTAACGATTTATTTCTGTAGGCTTCCATACACATCCCTTGTGGGTGGGGTCTTCGCCACAAGTGTGGATCAATTCATTCTTGTTAACGGCTTTTCCAATTTGTACTGGGGATGGGGAGGTGAAGATGATGATATGTATCTCAGGTACACTTATCTACTGTTTTATTAAGAGAGACAGTCAGTGTTCACTAATGTTATCCTAGTATTTCTCTAAAACCGTCTATGTAATAATAAGCTTACTAGTTAGCAATTGTATCATTCAGTCTAAAGTTATTGCTTTGTCCAAAAACATGCCAATGTGTTACCTTTACAACTAAATAACTCTCGCTCTACTTAAGTCCAGCTTCATACTACTAATAGGTCTATTAGCTCATCTAGATTTAACCCCGTTAATCAAAGCAGTCTGTCCATGACAGTGAAACATAGTTAAACTTTCTCTCCATTAAACAAACCCAAAGGTACCCCAAACCATGTAATTTATTCTATATTAACAGGCTTATGGCCAATCACCTAAGGATCAACCGACCCGAAACTTCTGTATCAAGATATAAAATGCTGCATCATGGAAGACGTCTTGCAAACCGATTTATCAATCCACTAATCCGTACAGCCCGAGTGAGATTTACCCAGGATGGACTGACCACTTGTAGATTCCGCATGGTTGTAGGAACTTCTCAACCATTGTATTCCCACTTTTTAATCGACATCGGCCAGCCCTCGTATTTTGTCCAGGATAAATTGAAAAATTCTCAATCGGATAGAAGGCTGGTAAGTGCTAGCCGCAAAATTACATCTTCTGGTGAGTTTACGGGTAGCAATAGCGATACTGAGGATTCAGCAACCCAAAAGTTATTCTATGCTCCAGAGTTTCACAAGATAAAAGTTTCCCCCGAAGTAAGTCTAGCTTTGGAAAAGTACAAGATGAAAATAATCAAAGAGAAAAAAGTTCATCAAACACAAGGAGATAAGAGCTTAGCCGCAGCAACGGGTTATAAAGAAAAGTCTGCTAAAACTACGACAACTAGTACTAAAAGTAGTAGTAGCGTAAGAAATAGTGGGGTTGGTTTTGGAAATAAGAATGTACCGTCTTCTATTAGAGTTACTCCCACGATACCGACTACCAAGATAAGTATCGGTGAAAGTAAAAATGAGTTTCTTAATCTCCCCAGGGATGGTGAGCCTTTACCAGAATCTCCTCTGAGCCCTGATGTCCCTCCCGCAAGGGAGGATTATAGTATTATAGACGATGAAGATTTGTACTGAAAGTTTTTTTTTACACCGAAAATTTTAGGCTAGGCTACGAGTAATATATTTTCAAGGGCTGAAAAATAACTTTCTTACTAGACATAGACTCATGTAATTTAAGTACTGCTTGTATTATAAATCTCATAAACTCAGATTTGTGTTTCGTTAAATAAGCTGATATGAAATGAAAGGAAGCGAGTTTCTGTCAAATATAAAATCTCAGTAGTTGTAAGTATTAGTAGAGTAGTAGTAGCTAGGAGGTGTGAATTTGAAATCACAGAGAAACTTCATCTAAAATATCATACATTAATTAATTACCATACATTTAGTACTTTTGACTTAGCGGTAATCACTACTTATATCGTATGCTACATTCGTTTTTGTTTTATAAAAAAGCTCACTTTAATAAGGTAATAAAAGAAGCATGAAGGTTATGCCCATCTTTTTACAATTTATTTGCTGATTAAACTAAGAGTAATTTTTAACGCTTGCATTTTAAGAGATCATAATTATCAAATGCCTTCAACTACCTAGCCCAACGTAATTTTGCTGCGACTAATTCGAAAGAGACAAAAAGTCCCCTCGTCGTACTTGATCACCTTTAACTTATCATGAAATAATCTCCCCCGTGAGAGACAAGTTGACACTAACGTTAAGTCATGCAAAAAAGTCATGAATAGCTAATTTTCCCAAGAAGCTCTATCTTTTTTTGCTCCATCACAACTGTATGTACCAGCAAAGATACTCTCTGACTCGGTACCTTAATTTATCCTCCAAGTTCCTCACAACTGCACAGAACAGACATGAATAATTGATCAGAGGAAATACTAATGCAAAAGGCAACCAGCCCAATTCCTTCAAACGAGTTGCCATCTTATAGATAATTTATACCATGCAAGAACGGTTGGTTGCAATAAAACCTAAAAAGCCTATTCGGTCAAGTAGCTGTTAGTTGACTGAGCCTGTCGGTTTCTTAAGTTGAGATGTTTACTTCTGAAATTAACCATTTTTATAAGTGTCTGCTTTATTAGCTTTTTAACCCGTGGGTTAAAAGTTTTTTGACACCCGCACAGCTCGCTCGGTATCTCTTGCGGAACAGATCCTCTCCTTAGAATCTGTATTTACTCGTTTCTGGCAATTAAAAAATAATGAACACACTTCAAAGAACCCAACCGACCAGGGCCCTAAATTCTTGGGATTATATCCAAAATGAATACAGCAATCGTTAAAACCTATGCGTGTTGGCGTGGATAATTTAATTTGGTTTGTGTTATTTTATGGAGGTGGAAATCTTCGTTGGATAAAACTTATACACACATTCAATGAGGATACTGTCATGACTGTTTAAGAAAGCATAATTCCGGTATAAAACACCCTTAATGCGCTGTGAAAGAAACTCCTTTCTTCTTTTAGGTGTTTTAATATTAATTAATTTCCAAAACTATATCGAGAATAAGAGGCTAATCTAGTAAAGACGTCCAGAATAGCTGGCATATTAACTAAATCTATCGGAAGGTAATACTATTAAACCAACCAAATCACTCAAATGCAAGTGCAAGCGATTTTGCTTCTTCCTATGTTTGCATGAATATTCTTCAATCTCTCTACCCATTATTTCTCCTATAATATTAATCTCCTTATAATAAATTACTCTCGATCTAGCCCATTCGTTGTTTTGTTTCTTGGAATCTGGCAAGATAACTGAACAACGGGTACGAGTTTCAGTTCCCTAATGCCAGAACTTCCTTGGAATCACCTTAATATAATAAAGTAATAATGGTATAGGTAGTCTACTGATGCAAGTCCAATGAATTATTGAGTTATATTTACTATACTACAGTAAGAGTAACTTTACAACCTCTCCGTTCCTGTTTAACCTTCTTTTGTTCTTCGTAACGGCTTTTAGTCAACAGACGCAGACGGTACTCCTACTTACACGACCAAAAATTATTTGGATTCCTTGTGCTATGTCTTATTATATCTTTTGTTATTCAGTCCATAATTCTAAGACTGCTCCGACTGTCTTTCGTTTTATTATGTACTCGTCGCAGTTCGTGCTTCCATGTTAATTCTTCAGCTTGTAAGTGCACGTTTCCTGCTTCAGTCAAATGCTAGTCTTACTAAAATAACAAGTAGTGAGTGAGAAACCAGTTGAGGTAATACGATCAAGTTCATTAGAGTCTCTAGAGTAGGTTGTGTAATCGAATAAGAAGTTGTAGGGTTCAAATTTCTCGTCTTCAGTAGTCTTCATTATTTCCCTAGATATCTTAAACTGGCAGTTGAAAGATTAAGTTTGTATATCTACAGAGCAATTCTTACAATATAATCTGATGCATCGAATGGAGAAAGTTACGATCTGATCAAAATAAGTAGATGGATTTATTCAGATGAAGGAAAGGACGATAATTCAGGACTTGAGTCCTAGGCTTAAAAATTAAAAGCCTTACGTGCAATGAAATGTCACGTTTTTACGGAATTTTTGAGAAAACGTTGTGAATTCGAAGGCGGATTATCTAGAGATCATACATAATTGAAATTCACTTTATTCGAACCGGAGATAAGTTTAATATAAACAAGATAAATAAGCGTAATCTTACTTATCTGATAATCGCATCCTTTTCATTCAACCCTTTACTTTTTAGTATAAACTTGAATAAATTGAATTCAATTGGACTGGAAAAATATTCTAGGCAAAGGAAACGAGATTAAAAGAAAGTCAAGCAAAAGCAATAACATGGAACTTGCATACCATTTGCTCCTCACCCAAGCAAGGCGAGGCCATTTACAGATTGCTGTGTCTAAAGCTAAGCTTCTTATTTAATTCGTCCATCGAGATCCAAACATCGCTATTCAACATTCTTGAATATTAGTATGTCTAATATCTCCTCAAAATGCATAAATAAACTACAGCGGATATTCGGCAAGTTTCTTATACCATAGAGCTTTTTCAGAGACCTTAAAGCTTCAAAAAGTAGCCCGTTTGATATGCTTGCATGGCTCTTGTTTCAATGAGATTGAACCTATTTACAGCAGCCAAAAGTGAATAAAAAACAAAGATGGGAGTGGATCACTGGATTTAGATTAGATATGCTCAATTTTATAAGGAAAATAACATACATATTAATATACCCTATCGTTATACGACAATTCAAGCCTTGCTGGGTTAATAAATACATTCAGAATCTAATGCTTACGAAGAACAAATAGGAGTCGATCCTCATTTCCTGTGAACATAATAGCTACTTTTACTGCTACTGCTAGAAGATGTATCTGAGTTATCTGTTTCATTTAGCTACTTAGTTTTAGGTTTTAAGGAAATGGCCTCATCATTCATCAATCCTGAAACGTTGTTTAGTGAAAATCTTCATTTCCATGTTTCATGGCATGCAATACAATTCTGCTGAATGAAACAGGATTGCTTATCAGCCATGGTGAGAGATTTTCCCTACACGTACAATGTGTTGGACTTTCCTTTCATTTATGATCTGTAAAACAGTTAATATCAGTGCCCCTGGGGAATTAAATCGGGAAATACGGTAGTTTATTAATTGCTTAAAAATCGCAGGCTCACTGGCACAAAATTTACCTATCGAGTAAATGATTAGTAACGGTACACTTTTAAGGCTCAATAATGTTGTATATTCTCAGCAACATACAACTGCACTGCTTTTATATCAATTATCTGCTGAATTATCAATCCCCAATCGTTAGCTGACTTTGGTAAGAATCAGCAAATAATGAGCTGTAACTTCAAACTATAAAATGCTTTTGGTAGTTTCGAGCCTCCAATTATTACTTCCATTTTATTTATTTAATGGCCTATTTATTCCTTTAACGCTCTATTGTTTTAACTGCAACCTTGCATTTCAATGGGCAACATTGCTACATTATTGAAAATTATATGAGATTTGATAATGGACAAAGTAGTAGTTCCTTCAAACTCATGCCAAAATTTCATAACTTGAAATATTTCTCGACAAATGGTTTTTTCTCATGATATTTTAAAATTCCAAATGGTAATTTGCACTCTTGGAAGGCAAACATCTGGGTATTTCTTCTTTTTAGAAAATAGAGAATCAATCAAAAGTTATATTTCTGTCTGAACAATAAATAACCGTGTTGTGTAGTTTTTTTTATACAAAAAATGATACCGTTAGGCTTGAACACAGGGTTCAGTTATGCAACTCTACTAATAATTTTACCATACCTAACCACCATGTCATCCGCTCTAGACGGTGATCTTGAGGTAGATCTACCTCCATTTCTAAATGAAGTCTCAGCAGCCCAATTTCTAGAAGATATCCAGCCCATTAAGAACGAGCAGTGTTACCACAAGGTCTTGAATGAATGGAACTACGTTTCAAATATGACAAAAGAAACGGAACAAGCTTCCTTCAAAGCCTCACTGGTATACTCAGATTTCAGGCTTAAGTACTGGAAAAAATTCATGACCTTCCCATGGCAGAACTTCAAGAATGAAACTATACGGCGTCAGTTTTACCTAGAATCCCTCCTCGGTGTCGATGCGTTGGATCCAGATAAATTAAAAACGTACACGGCAGTCATTGACAGAATGAAAAATTACTATAGCACAACAAGAATTTGTGATTATTTCGATTCAAAAAATTGCAACCTTAAAATGGAACCAAATTTATCAGAGAAGCTGATCTCTAGCAAGAGCTACGAGGAACTCAAATACATTTGGATCCAATTCCATGATAAGGTAGGCGCAAAGGTCAAGGAGACATTTAACAATTACGTCAACATGTCGAATGCGGCTGCGAGTTTAAGTGGATTTAACGACTTGGGAGAGTTGTGGAGGAGCTCCTATGAATCCGAATTAATACATTTGGAAGTTTGGGCTTTTTGGGGACAAATTAGACCTTTGTATGAGCAAATACATGCATTTGTTCGGAAACGCCTGAGGGATTATTATGGGTACTTAAATAAAGATATTACGGGAACAAGTTCTATTCCGATACAGTTGGTGGGGAATATGTGGGTAAGATTGAGATGATATCTTAAACACTATTAAGCTATCTTATTTCTTGCCTACACTTTCCTACCATTTTTTTAACCAAATAGGGACAAACTTGGGCAGGGATTTATACAAGATTTCTAGTCCCCTTCAATAACACCGCTCCGATTGACGTTACTGCTGAAATGATCAGGCAAAACTATACGGTTTTGAAAATATATAAAAAAGCGGATGAATTTTATCAATCTCTTGGATTACCTCCTATGCCCGATTCTTTCTGGAACAACTCAGTTTTTGAAAAATCTAAAGATAGGGAGATCGTGTGCCGTCCTGAGGCCTGGGCATTTTGTAATAGGACAGATTACAGGATTAAGTTTTGTTGCGTTGTGAACATGAAGGATTTCATCACTGTTCACCATGAAATGGTAGACTAATTCACAATATTTTCGCAAAATGTTTTACTATTAAAATTATCCAATGTTGAAAACTATCATAGGGTCACATCCATTATTATATGAAATACCAAAATCAACCGATTACATTTCGAGATGGGGCTAACCCAGGTTTTCATGAAGCTGTTGGAGACGCCATTGCATTGGTATGGCTATTATTTCGTCCGATTTCCCAAAGTTATAACCTTTGAAAGTCTAAAATTGAGACTTTAGTTGGTTAACTAAAGGCTCAATATGCCAAAAAATAAATTCCATTGTCTATAGTCAGTATCCAATCCCAACCATCTCCAGAAAGTGGGTCTCCTCCCTGCAAGTTACAACGAAACTTACGAAAATTCAATTAATTATCTAATGTCCGAAGCGCTCAAAAAGGTCGTAAGCCTCCCATTTGTAATGGCAACAGAGCAATGGCGATGGGACGTGTTTGTCGGAAAGGTCAAACCTGAAGATTATAATTGCCATTGGTGGAAACTTAAAACTTCAATTCAAGGTCTCAAACCCCCTGTACGAAGGAGCTCTGCCAATTTTGACCCTGGAGCAAAATTCCAAGTCGTTGGGAGTGTTCCCCTTTTACGTTATTTTGTCTCACAAGTTCTTACCTACCGATTTCACGAGTCCCTCTGCAAGACCGCTGGGCAATATATGCCTAAAGATCCTAAAAAGCCTCTGTATAACTGCGGTAAATAATAACCCTATTTTTAGGGGTTTTATTCATAAAAATCTAACAATTTGTGTTTATTTAAACAGATTTAGGCCAATATAATTAAAGATATCCCCATTATTTTTGTAGATATCTACCAAAGCAAGCCTGCTGGAACAAAGTTAGCAGCCATGCTAGCACTTGGAACATCCAAGTCTTATCCAGACGTTTTGGAAGTTTTGACTGGTTGGAGGCATGTTAGCGCTAAACCCTTGCTAGATTATTATGCACCCCTTTTGAAATGGTTGAAAAAGGAAAATGCCAAGACTAAAGAGTATATTGGGTGGAATGATGTCAATTTTGGAACGCAGGAGTTTTGTGGAGACAATTAAAATCGTTTGTTCAGAGGTGGATTCTTAATTTTAACTAGTAACGTCTGAAAAAACAGTTTATTTTCAATTTAAGAACTTTTTAAAGGTCTTTTCTTGGGGTTTTTTAAGTTTAAGAAATAATATACAGTAAAATAGTTAGCAGATTCTTTACAGAAATAAATATATGGTCACTGAAGAAAATGAAAGTTTCAACAAGTGACTCATTTTTACTGCTCCCTTCAAGCCCGTCTGCCTCCTTTGTTATTCAATTCGACTGAGGCATAAATCATCTCCAAACTTCAAAAAAGCAGCCCAGTAAACAGCGTAGCTAATCCACTCGCAAACGTAGCGTGAAGTGATACTTTATATGTTTGGCACAGAAAAAACCATGGAATAGCAATAGGTCCAAGTTTCGAAAAATACATACACCTTCATATGAAATGTTTTCAGAGGATCTTTGAAATGTGAATGTTGAAGCTTGTACAGGAACTTACTTTCACTGTACTTTATATTCACGTGCATACTCCTGTCCCTAAAGCTGACGCACCTTCCGATAATAAACATGTATAAAAAACTTATCTGATTTTTGAATCTAAAAATGGACTGAGCACTAGAAGCAATAAATTTTCGTCTATGACACAAAAAGACCTTATTTATCCTTCAAGAGGAGTAAAATTATTCACAGAATTTACATTTGTTTCTGACACTTCTGAGCCCAATCGGGATTTTTCAGTCTAGGCTCCCAGGCTCCTACTAGTAAACCCCAGCACGTACTGAAGCTAACTACTCATGGAGGTTTACTACGACACTCGGAACTTTGATAAGAAAGTACTGCTGCCCGGCTGCCTCCTCCCATTTATTTATGTCGTTCTACCCCCTAAGGCCCACACTCTACTTACTATTATCTCTTTTTGCAGCATTTACAACACTTGGAAATATACATGCATAATAGCCACACGACTAAACACCATTCTTTAGGTAAAGTTAAAGAAACTACCCCACAGAGACGTACATAAGACATGGGAGCAAAGAAGCCTTGACTAATCTAGCCTCAAAGAAATCTTATTTTTTCCTACTTTTTCCATCCTGAACTTTCACTTACTGAGACGTTTTTCATCTTGAGAAATACTTTTATCATTTTATCAGTTTAAGCTCTTCTGTAGTTCTCTTTCCCTGACTGGGTGGATGGTTTAAGCTTGTCTGTAGACTTGATGGATAGGAATAGGCTGCAAAAGTGAGTTGTATTATTGCGTTGTGGTATGTCGGAGTGCATGCTTTTAGAGGAAGTTTGTTTAGCATTTGTTTTTTACTTAATTTCAAAGAAAGCGTTTTTGGGTAAAACCTCTGTTGAAAAAATTGTATTTAAAATATTTTAAGATGGATTTTTGCTGAAGAAGATAAGTTTAAAACTGGAATAGGAATAAGGATAAAAAACCAATTAGAATTCCTCATTCACGCTTAATATTGCTTTTTTAATCAATCACTTTTTTTTAAGTTTGTTACTCATGTTTCATATGATAATGGATCCCGATTGAAGGTTTTTAGACAATGAGATGAGCTGAGAGCTACACTGGCAAAACCTTTGGGGTCACACGAATGATCTTATCTGTATCAAAGGTTTACAGTTGTCCTAATCTATAACCATTTAAATGGATGGAAGTTAAACTGATGAATAAACTGAGCGCTGACAACCTGTTAGCAGAAGTTTTGCAGCGAAGAGATAAATTGACTCCAGATGAACGTTTTATCCATTTGTTATCTTAAAAGTATGTGATTAAACCTGTCAAATCCGCGAGACCTCTCTAAATGTCATTATCGACTTGCTTCACTTGTTTTTACCGGTTTTTGAAATACATTACAAAACAGACAAATTTTTGTGAATAGAACCAAGCTCATCATAATGTACTTCCTAGCTATTTTCCTCTTACTAGTGGTCAGTTTGAGCGATTCCCTCAATCTACCAACTTCTGAAGGATTCCATAACCCAACTCAAACTCAGAATGAAATAAACAAACAGAACTTTATCTTCATCAGAGGAAAATACTTTAACCGAAATGGCAAAGCTGGGGCAAGTATTTCTGCAACGTTACCAGAAATATTTCAGCAATGCTTAGATCATACGAATAGTTCTTGTTCACAAATATGGAACCATGTAGGCATCATGCTTTTTACAAACATTTTCAAAGCATTTTTTTAGCATAAATCAAAATTCGAAAGTAACAAAAAAAACTAACATGAAGACATGAACACTGCGACAGCCTTGTAAACGATTTTACGTGCCTAAATTCAGAATTCATAATGCAAAATAGTACAAGGGCTAGTTTTTATTTAGCGATATTGGGTGAACCGGGACTACTTCAAGGATCAAGGTCCAATATTTTTTATGCTTGGAGCTGAAGGAGCTGCAGACGGTTGGGCTGATGGAGGTCAATGGCTGTCGTACGCTAGGACTTACGGTGCTTTAATTGTCCTTCTTGAACATCGCTTTTATGGAGAAAGTATACCAACGAGGTGAACTCGAGTCAAGTTTTTAAATTGAATCTAAATAAATTATGAACGAATCTACACAAACTATACATATAGTTCTTGAAGAACCCTTCTTCAAAGGTCACATTTTAACAATATAGAAACGTGACATTTGAGAGTCTCCAACTACTAACAAGTCAACAAGCATTAGCTGACGGAGCCAACTTTGTGGAATGGTTTAAGGAGAAAAGCAACATCACGGTAGGTAATTTAAGACAGAACTACCCTAATAGTGCTGTTCTTTATAGTCCCTGAAATCGCAGTAGAAGTGATTTATTGCTACATAATTAGATCACCACGAAACCTTACCACATCCAATTTCAGCTTGTCTACAAACTTTGTGAAAGAGTCGTGCTTGATAAGGGGAAAAGGAGTGGGGATAGGGCAGAAAACTTATTTATTATACTAATAGTAATTACATTTCATTTGCAGAACACTAAAGTTGTTGTATTTGGGGGATCTTACGGGGGAAATCTTGCTGCCTGGATGCGACAGAAGTATCCACAAGTGGTAAATCTCGCTGTAGCTTCTTCAGGGCCTATCGAAGCCAAATTTGATTACACTGGTAAGTTAGTAAGAAATGCTGGTTGTCTGTACTCTTTGTATTACAACAAAGGCAACGGGGATAAGAAACTCATAGCAGCAGCTAACTTACTTATGTTTGTTACACAGCTGCCCTTATTGCCACAGACAGTGCCTTCATTTGATGTATTTAAGAGATTATTTGTTCATCTCCAGTTTTTATCTGCTTTAGTATTGTAGTTCATTTCCAAGCAATAATATATGCAAAAACTTGTTGACTTTCTTCAAGAATACATGGAGTCCATATCTGCGACGATTTATGCGAAAGACAGGAACTGCTACTTGGCCATTCAAGAGGCGTATGCATGCATGCAGAATATCTCTAATGGCATCTTGTGCTATAGCTCATCTTCAACTAACTCGGCACAACTTGGCCAAGTTTTGAAGTTAGTGGAATTATAAGATTTTAGCGATGCACTGGTTATCCCTAGATGACTTACTGAAGTGGAGTAATATATAATAGCATTAATTAATTTTATCAGCCTCTGCTATGACTATGACCACACTAACTACATGGAGAAGCAATACTTTTTCCAACTGTTGACCATCGGGACATGGGCAAGTAATTATCCCTGGACTTCCAATGAGCCCAACTGCAAAGCCTTACTCCTAGAGAACCGAAATGAAACGGATGTTCTGAAAGCTTATGGAAAATTTATGCTAAACACTGATCAATGGGGAGTCTGTCCCAGATCTGAATTAGATTCTTCTTCCATCCAAGGACGGATTTCATACAGAGAAGATGTGCACAATTTTAAAAACTCTGAGGAAGGGATTTATGCCGGGGCTGCAGGTTGGTATTGGCAGACTTGCTATGAATTCGGATATTATCAAACGGCAGACCCGATATTTGGACTTTTTGGCAAGAATTTTTTCCCCGAGATTTACGTAGAAGAATGCCAATACGAGTATGGAGACATGTAAGTAGAATTTAATGTATGCTGGATTCTATAGTTAGGCCACGTTCGGTGTTAGTATGGTGAATTGGTATAATGCATTGCTTGAATTTAATTAAGTTTATAGGGAATAATCAATCCATTTCCAGATTCACCTCTGCCTACATCCAGGCTAGAGTAAATTCTAGTAACGAGTACTACAAAGGACTAAAGTACGACGGAAATTGTACTATTTTTGTCAATGGGGAGTATGACCCTTGGCACACTCTAGGACTCCATGAACAGAGCTCAACTTCTGTAAACAATACTGTTGTCTACATTCCAGGTTAGTTAGCAAATGGGACTTTAATTTTATTGATTCCAATTGGTTAAAAAATTCAACTTAAATCCGCATGTTTATTTAGCAAGACAACTCAAGAATTATTTTATTTTATATTATTTCGTAGAGGGTGAGCACTGCGATGATATGTTACTTTCCACCAAAGCAAATATAGTAAAGGCTCAAGCAGAGATTGGGATGCAGATTGGAATTTACCTCAACGACCCTAATTGTAATTGATGTGAAAGTAGCAGTGACAAAATTAAAAAATAAGATTCAGAACCAAATTTTAATAAGCCCGTTATATTGATTGATTATAACATTAAGAAAAATAATATGCAAAGCAATGAAATATGTTTCGATTGTGGTATAAGCCAATCTCCAATCTTTTTCGGCCTCTGCATTGCAATCCATCCAGTCGGACGTCCTCTTGGTATACATGTTGCGGACCGTCGTGCTCGCTTCTTGGTGAAATTCTTTGCGATAGAAATGGCTAAACATGAAAAACAAGCGCTTAATAGATTCATTTACGATTTTCATAAAAACTAGAACATTTCAATGCTTTCGATATGTACGCAGGATACGAGTTAAATTAAGCTAGACACCTTTACCTGATCTTTAAAAATGTCATGCACTTTTTGCCCAAGTGCTCCGGTGAAGTGAAGCTTCAACCAACACGATGCTGCTACTGTTTGTAACAGTGTACTCGCCAGAAAGAATGCATTGGCACCTACAATTGCATGAAACAAAAGGCTTTGCTACCTGCCCTTACCACAATCCCCATAATTATTTCTTTTAAACTTAACATATTGATCTTCTACGATTTTCTTGTAAATTAAATTAACTTCATCACTTTTTTTAACTGACCGGAGAGAAATCCAAGCCAAGGACTTACCACTTGTAATGAAGTTTGTTTTTTAACTTGATAAAACACTTTCAATTGATGGGCTGCTCTTCCATGCAGTTCTCCTTCTACAACGAGTGTTTTCTTCATAGTTCCATCGTCAAACCTTAAGCTTCCTTCGATTCTATGGAATAATGATGAATACGGAGTTTTTTTCAGATTTCCAATAAACTCTCTGCTAGGTTCAGTGAGTAGGCTTTTAACGAAATCTTTACATATAATTCTAGGTGGATATTGCAAGAACACAGGGCAAGGTTTATTGATAATGATAGGAGATTTTTCAATAATATTTTGTAAAATGTGACCGTGAATGATAGCTACAAGATGTTCAAATTTAATTTAAAATTTTCTAGATTAGTTTCCAACAACTTCTAGAACCCTAAACATTCATAAAACATTAGTGATGTTTTCAAGTTTTCAATGTTGGTAGAACTAAGAAAATATTCTGGAAACGGATAATGTTGCCGTTGTGAAGTATATTGATAATTTATTATTCTCTCTCATCTGTAACTAGTTTCAATTACTCATCCAGTTTATCGTTGTTCAGATCACAATTTAGACTTCTACAGAGCTACGCAGCAGGAATGTTGTATTTAGGCAAGCATGTATGGAAACGATTTTACATTACAATATTACAAATGTAATGTCATATTCAAGGTTTTGGGACTAAATAAAAGTACAATTAGGTCGTTTTTCTCAATGAAATCAATAAAAGAGATGCAATTCCAGCTTGATTTAAGATACAAAATACGTTGGCTTTGTTTATTTTCGAAAACGCTAATAATTGGCAAAAGCTTTAAAAAAACACCCATAAACTATTTAATTGCGCTTCTCAACTTTATGGAAAAACCGGTTCATCACAGACATCAGCCCTAATGCCATTTTCCCGTGTAAAGCTACTCTTCTTTGATTCATACCATCTTCTGATATTCTTAAATGCATTTTTACTCATTGGCTTTCGAGTGCCTTCAGTTTCCGGTGTTCCTTCAGTTGTTATTGCAGTTGTGCGAATTGTCGTCGTAACTGGAGAGGGTGTGGTTGGGGTTGTTGGTGAACCAGTTGCTTTGGTTGTTGTTGGTGAAGCGGTTGCCGCTGTTGTTCGTCCTGTTGGCACTGGAGACGTTGGTGGTGGTGGAATTCCATCTTCCGAACATTCTGGCACGTTAAAGTCCCAATCACACTCTTCTTTTCGCTAGAAGTTATAATATATATAAAGTATTATTTCTATTCGATGCATACATTAAGACACAAAGCTATTTAAAAGCATTTGCTTACTGGATTGTAGAATAGAGGGACCGGACAGTCATACAAGCAAGGACGACTGCCAGGATCACAAATGTAAAACTGGAGGCAAGTCCAAGGATGAGCAATGGGACCTTCGTACCCAATCGGACAAATCCAGTTGGCTGGATCCTTTATCAAAAAAATTTAAATTACAATCCTTCTCTAAAAGAGCATTTCATACCAACCTTGGAGTTCGTTATTGTAATAATTCATAACAGTAATTCAACATACGTCTTCTTCAGTGGTAGGAGTGGGTGTCGTCGTTGGCGTAGTTGTTGGCGTAGTTGTTGGCGTAGTTGTCGGCGTAGTTGTAGGAGTGGTTGTTCTGTAATCATGAATATCATTCTTAATAATCTAATGTGTAATAATATGTCTAATAATATTACACACTGTAAATTCCAGCATGTTTTCCTCTGCATACGATAAGATAAAAAGTATGCTTACGGTGTGGTCGTTGGAGTGGTAGTTGGGGTCGTTCTGTAAAATAATTCATTATTAAATATCACGTTAAATTTGGTTATCTTCCTTCGACATAACATGATACGACTCTTATTGTGCGAAAGGGTTTGATACCATATCATCCTCCTAATCATAATCACTATCAGCTCTGTTAATGTCAATTTTAGTAATCTTTACACTTCTTGGTGTTAAAATAGGGAACTGGGAACTGACAATTGTTTAGAAATATATCTGGAGGGGGACTTCGAGTGATCAATGATTTTCTAACCCCGATTTATTACAAAATACTAATTACATGATGGTTGGATAGCATATAATAAACTAGCTCAATAAAAGGTTTGGGTTCTGAAATATTTGCATGAACTTACGTTGTAGGTATGGTTGTGGTTGGCACAGGAGTGGTGACAATCATACAGGGCGTGAAACTTTCATGATTGCACACTGTTATATTTTGATCCCAAACGGTACCGTTGGGACAACAGTCAACTTCAATCTCTCCATTTGTACAAATGAGATACTTTGTACAGTCGTAAGGGTAAGGGTAGTATGTTGGCGTATCGTTTTCCCATTTTGGACAGTTTACGTACTGTTAATTAAAAAACAATGACTTCAAATCCCTTTCTTCAAGCTAGGAAAGGTTTCTTTGAATAGTTGAATATTTAAATCAAAATGATTGCATTTCATGCACTTACTGAGGGATCAAAAATTTCAGAATGGTCACAGTTCTCTCCCCCTTGGGCGTATACCACAGATAAGATGAGTAAAGATGAAACTATGGCGGAGATTATTAATCGTTGGAAAGAAGACATTTTAATTTTAAACTGATGAAAAATCTCCTACAGAATCTTTCTTAACTGTTACTCCAGCCCAGTCTTGTTCAGATACTAAGCACTGAAAAGAAGTAGCGGAATGATTTATACCTGATCTTATCTGAATTATTGATTATCGAAGTATTGATTATCAGACCGAATGCGTAGGAGATCAGAATTTTCAAAGGATTTCTGCGGATTGTTCATATAATGATAACAAGGAGTGTTTTAGCCATGAATAATAGCCAGAAACACTCATCAAGTGATGCAAACGCTCTGCTTCACAGGCATACAAAGTGGGCTAGATGATTTGCGTCATATTTTTCATCAAAGTCGTTCAATTTAATGGAGGTACTTGACCAAACGGAATCGACGCATTGGAACCAATTCTCCACCTGTCAGTACATCAATTTTAAAGTGTTGAACTAACATGATAAATTCCCTGCCTTTCGTCGAAATGATTGCGTGTTGTTCGTTTAATTGCTCATTTAGTTGATAGTAGGTGTCATGTTGTTGGAAGCAGATTCATGCATAACTTGTTTACTATAATTCTTGAGGTTGTTTGTCACTCTTCTCTCCTTAACAAGCTTTTTAAACAAGTTTATGACAAGGAACTTTTTTGAAAAGACATCTGTACAAAAATGGTAGGATTGGGAATGATACTTAAGATTGATGCAAAAAGTATTGGTATTTCGACCAGAAATATCGACCCGTCCACGTCTTTTAATTTAAAGTGTTTAAAACTTGAGATCGAACAGAAACCGAAGCATATAAAGTATAGTAAATACTGCTGGTCCTGGTTGAAGCTTTTATATAGAAGGTAGGAAAACATCGGATTTTTCTGTAGTTGTTACGTTTGCGATGAAAGAATGTACAATGAAGGCTTTGGGAGTGGCATGTGTTTGGTGAAAGCATCGATCTGGCAAATATATTTCGGTTTTTAAAGTTTATTGGGAAGGAAGGACGCTTACAAAATGATTAACATTTTTAAGAAATGAACCTAATAATTGTCCAAATAAATTGATATGCTTACAAAAGTCATTGTTGTTTAAGAAAATGCATCCTTCTATTAGTTCTATTTTAGCTGAAAGGGATTGAATGGTTCGGTAGATCGACATCGTGAGTTGATAAAGGTAAATATACATATCTGATGAAGATGGGAGACTGACCACTGACGTATTGCACAAAAACATTTTTAATGTCATTCTACTCAATTGCGAGTGGGTTTTTGAATAAACATAATTTCTTATCAATTATTTCAATGCTTCAGAGTTCAATCAATTTATTGACATTGATCTTATGTACTTGCTATTATGTGATAAGGAAAGAATTTATTTTCCATCCACAATTTTCATTAGTTACTCTTGATAAGCGCCGTTCCATCCAGCACATCTTGAACAGTTGTTCCCGGAGGCATTGCAATAATTTCATAAGGTTCAACTTCACAATCCTCATCGTCAGTTTCCTTCTTTCGACGCGTTCTAATCGTCGGCTTGCCTCTGTACAGTTCTAAGTTTTTGCGTTGCATCCTTTAAACAAAAATTAGAGATGAACAATATGAATGTAAAAAATAACAAATTAAGAAATGCATATGATGTTCCCTATCCCATACGATTTCCAGAAATCATGATAATCCATTCGGTAGAGTGTATCTGTATCCCTGATAGAGCAAGGGTTCATGCACCGATAAGCTTTGGACACCGGTGGGGGTACCCTTTCTGCAGGCTTACCACCTTGAACAACATAATCATGCCTGTATAAGGACACACCCTTAGGAACGTTGGGTTGTTGGCACATATCAGCTTCCAGAACGCGGACCATCTCTTTATCACGGAATTTAAAGTCATGATAATAAGTAGATCGATCATCGAATGGACCACACGGGCATCTTGACGTCTGGAATAATTAAACTGAAGTTAAAAAGGAAATATTCAACTATTATTCTACAAAATATTAGGATGATAATCTACTGGTTTACGAATGGCTTAAGTGGGTGGCCATAAGGCGCTGGGAATGTTGGCAAGCATTTGTCGACGCTTGGAGGGCATTGGAACGGTCCCCATTTAATACCGTTTGGATTTCCAGGGTTAGTTTTTGCCCCAGCGTATTCCGCCCTTGTGTACGCTCTGAATCCAACCCGATTAGTTGTATCATCTGTTTCAAGTTTAGTTATTGAGAAATTGCGATTTTGCTTCGTAAAAGCTTATTGAAATCATTACCATTCATCGGCAAAATCGGAGGAGTATAACCACTACAAGGAGAAAAGTTCTCTCTTCTACCACAAGTCTGCTTAGCCCAGTAGTCTGCTTTGTAGGTTGTATCATCTCTGAAGGGAGCGCAAGGATCTGTATGCAAGTTATCTTGATATCTTATCGGACAAACTCGTACGTACGGCCAGGGGTCGTTATCCTTGAGTTCTACGGGGGTCATTTGATCGACCTTAGGATCGCAGCAGGTGTACCACATGTTGTTTAAGGTTGGAAAGGGTATAGCTCCAGGGCTTCGAATTTTTGTGAAATCCTTAAAAAAAAGTTCAGTATTTTTTTAAAACACAGATACAGCAGCTAACCCCTAAATTATACGAACGAACCTTCTTAGGTCTGATAGGATGAGGTCTGTAAAAATGATTGTAGGTGGTACACTTCTCTAATGGGGTATCAGGAGGAATCCACTGGTCGTCCGAAACCCATTCGGGTATGGGAGGATAGCAGATTGATTTTGGGGGGTATTGCATACACGTTTCTGAGGATCTCTCCATAGGTCCTTCGCCTGGACCTAGGTTGTTTGGAATGGGAAGGGGGTCCCGCTTTCCTCCGCATTTTGGTGGAAATTGGGCCAAATGTTCTGTTTCGGTTGGGAAAGCCCTTAAAATGTCGAGTTTGAAAACAACATTAGTTCAAGTGGTATACAAAAATATTCAATAACCAATGTACACGGTCGCTTGCTTGACCATTAATCTCGATGACTGCATGCATTTTGCTAACTCACTTGTCACTAAACTGATCCATAGACCACATTCCATACTTGTAGACTTTAGCAGCCACTGGGCCATTAGGCACTGGACTTTTATGGGGATAATCTATCCTGTAAGTAGTAGCACCTAAAAATGTACACGATTCATGTTAAAATAATGATAACTTAGTAGCTTAATCAGTGTAACGGTAAAGGCGCATATAGTTGTGAAGTTATTTACTTTCCAAAGGACATTCGCAAGGATCCCATTTCTCAATTATTTTCTGAGGTCGTGGGGGAACCGGTTTCGGTACAAATTGTTCCCTATAAGTAGTACAGCATTCTAAGGGAGGTAGTTCTTCTCGAACTTTGCATTTATATAAAATATCTGGGGATTTTACTGCAGCATTGTTCAAGCAAGGACAGGGGGCTTTACAGCAGTCATCCTTGATGAAAAGTCAAAGAGTTAATTGAAATTCTGAACCATAGTATAAATAATATATAGGGATTTACAAGAAAAGTAATAAGCTACCCACAATATTATTATGCGACCAAGGGTATTCAAAGTTTCTTTTATATTCTGAAGTCAACCGTTCATACGGATGTGGAATGCAAATCTCATCGGCAGAAAAGGGAGTCTTTTTGTCCAAAAGACAAGCGTAAGGGTCCCTGTGGATTGGTTTGCGCTTGCATGGATCTTGTATCAAAGTACTCCATCGATCTCGAAACGACGAAGTGTACTTGTCAGGGATGCATTCTGGAGTGAACGTTTGGCATTCTGATGCATACTTTAAAGGAGCTCGGAAACACCCTCGCTTTCTTGTCAAGAGATACGGTTCAAATGCCATAATGATTAAGTGGGACTTTGGATTCTGGCCTGTCAAGTAGTTTTATTTCAAAATATTTCAAATAAAGGTTCCCAATTTTAGACTATTCACTCTATAATGTCATAATGAAACTTTTCGGTTGGGAAGCAACAAAAAATTAATTTTAAATGAGAATTCGCTGTATTCTTTTAGCAGAATCCTGTAAAGTTCTAAGAAAAAGTTTACAGAAACGTAAAAGAAGGCAATTTTTACTGTGCTAGCTTTGATTAAATATTTTTCTGCATTGCTCTAGCCCTCATCAGGGTTAACTGCAGAAGATCCAATGAATTCTTAATGCATTTCCCAAAAATCATACATGAAGGTGACATTATGAGTTTAAAAAGTAACATAAAAAGCAAACAGGACCCGGAATAACCTTGTGGATGGGTTTTGGAGGTAACTATGCTGTAGAGATTTAGAACCGACATTGTTTTTTTTAGTTTTTAGACACGAATTGGCTCACATTTCAATCAAACAGCTTTATAAACTTCTTGCCATTTTACGGTGACCGTGTGTGACTCAAAGTGAGCCTCAAATAACAAATAAGTATGTTCATGATATGCTTCTAGTTGATGGGATCATACCGTAGGCTCTTGAGTGAGGAGAGTTTTTGAAAATCTGTGCTAGGAGAGTTTTTGAGTTAGCATACAGTTTGAGCTAGTCTCACCAGCTAATATGCTTCGCAAGTAGTAGTAATAATATTTTTTTTTAGTGGACCTAAAATTAGTCTAATATCGGGACACCCTACAGAATGATACCTTGAATAAATAACAAAAACGTAATAAGTAAAATGCCACTGCACAATGCTAATTGTTGGTATAATTTCTATTCCCCCAAAAATCCGCATTAGTTTTATTCATGCTTTTGTATTTCAATGACAAACAGTTACAAAAATATTTGACCCTCCATTACTATTGTAGTCTTTAAAATTAATTGACATCCTCATTAGTACACTATTTGTCAATGTCTCAGAAATCCTATCGAATCCCCCTCTTAAGCATAGCCTGATTAAGAATTCTGGCACTCTTGGTTTTGATCTCGTATCGATTAGGAACCTTGGAGTCCATCATATCGTCCTCGTTGTCCGAATCCTCTGAGACGTGCGGAGTTCCCACTCTGATAAGCCGAGTTTGATGTGCAGGTGGCTTAACATATTGACCATAGTTTCGCTCGGCTTCTTTACCCTTGAATGTGTCCTCAAGTTCTTTCTTGGCAACAGCAAGTTTCCTCAACTTATGAATGATTGTTCTCATCTGTGTGTGAATATCTTCGTGCTCCCGATGGAATATCTTCTTCTTTCCTTCAGAAAGTTGTTCTTGGATTGCCAGCATTCCCAGACGAAGTTGAAGTTGGATGTCTCCGTACTTGTCCAGCTTCCTTTTGACAACTTCCTTCTTTTTAACTGCTTCGTCTATTGAGCTTTGGTATTCCGATTTATAGCGTTCGAATCTGAAAGTTATCAATTTGATTGAATTGAGCTCAACTCAGCAGATGCACATGCAGTAATCATTTAATGTGTAAAGGTAAAGATGGAGGAAAGCTCACTCTTCAAGCTTATTGACCCCAGTGTAACGGAAGAAATGCAGAATGAGCATAAGCTGTGCCTTTTGTTTCAAAAACAAATCTCGAAGGTTCTCCTTAGATTGGAGCTCTTGCTGCAGCCGAATACCGATCGTGGAGACAGTTCTCAGTCTATGTAAATTAAACGAAAACATGTTAAGGTTCACTTCACAAGCATAGCACTACCGCTGAGGTTTTTTTGGAAACAATCAAAGCATCAAAAACACTTGTTCCATCATATACCTTCCTGGAATAAATGTAAGATCCGGGACTCTCATTATTTCAACCAGTCTCCTTGCTCTGCCTTGATACTCCTCAACCTTGATAATAATATGGAATGTGGACTTAGTAATAATAACCCCCAATTGCTATGAAATTCTATGAAATTCTAGCTATGATAAAATTGTATAATCACTTCAGCTCGCTTGGCTTTTAGTAGCTCCGATACTTCCAAGTTAGTCATGCTGTTAGCATTGTGAGAAACCTCTGATCTCTGAATCTTGGCCTTTTGCTGCTTGGCAGGAGCGCTTTGGTTTTCTTCGAGGATCTTTTCTACCGCTTTCTTCATCTTGGCCATTTGAATCCTTCGACGCTTTCGGTTTTCGGATGCTTCTATCTCGGTGAGCACAAGATTTTTGTACGCTTCGTTCCGAAACTACAGAAATAAGTGACAGAGGTAACAATTGGAGGGATTGTTTCCCTGAGAAATAAAGGCAGCACTAAAGCACTTACGTAAATAGCATCATCCAACATATTCTCTAAGCTGCTCAACTCATTTTTCAAGACTTTTAGTCCGCTTTCCATATTTTTCAGATAAGAGGTGTACTTTCCCCGTTCTGCTAGTAGTCGGTACTTAATTTCAATGTATTTGGAGTGAATAATAAAGCCCGTCTCGCGCTTTACTAAAAATAAATGAATAGGTCATATAATGTGAAATCTACTGAGTCTACACAAGACGGGAATTTTTATAAGGGGGGATACCTTTCTGAGACTCAATCATGCACTCCAACCGATTGAAAGCAGCATGAGCTTCAACTTCCCAGGGAAGGGTTCCAGGACGGGGCCACTTTTCAATGGTGATAACCATCACTTCAGCTTCTTCCAACTTTTTTCGCTTATCTTTTAATTTGTCCAAAAGCAAATTCAAGGCTTTCGCCATATCAAACAGTTTGTCATCAAGCCAAGGGATAGCCACTGCAGGGGTTTTATTTGTCATCGCCAATTGAAATTCTCGGTGAGTTCTGAGGGCATTCTGTACTGCGGCTTTCTCAGAATTGATTGCATCCATCAATTTTTGACGAAGCTCTTTTGTCTCAAGACTCAACTCTAGGATATAGGAGGAGGCTCCTTCGTTGGATTCGTTGAGATCATCTCGGAGAGCTTTGTTGTACCGTTCTAACGAGTTAAAAATGTATAGTGAGTATTTGCAATGATTTATGCTAAGACGTTTACTGGAGGTTCGGAAGGGGTTAAAGCATTAATATTTTACCCACCCTTGAGCGAGATTTTCGCACGCAAGTTTTCGATTTGATCTTGGATTGGAATGGCCTCATCATAGGTCTCGACTAGTCGAGACTCTCCGATTGGTTTTGAGATGAACCTCCCACAAGAAGAGTGGGTTTTATGGAGCCAAGACATCTTACTTCCGTTTTGGTACTTAGCTGTACCCTGTCCGGTTTAGGAGAAAAAACTAAAGGAAAGAATCCAACCAACCACCTAAGATTTCTTATTTGACTTTTCGAGATACAAAATTAAAAGTCATCGCATCTTGAATCTTTGATGTTTGTATCGAAACCAAATTATGTTTTGGGAAACATAACTATAGATACAAACACGAAGGAACTTCGTTAAAAACCTTCTGCAAGACGCATCCATGGTGGTAAAATCATAAGAGCCTACGAGTTTTCAAGTTTTGTATCCTTTATTAAAAATGATTCAGTGAGTAAAATTTATATAATGCTTCAATTGGTTAAACGTTACTCATCCATGACGTAGTCAATGAACAGATATAAATTACCTATGCAATCTCCGCCACTGCACTGATTTATAATAATTTAAAATAATGCAGTTAGTAACCTTATTTTAGCAGAGATATAAACATGACTTTATAATATTATTTGTATCTTTCCATCTAAATCATGTAATCCAAAAGGTAAAGCCAATAAAAACTACGTCTATCCATCCATGCTTGGCTACTGGTATCAACTTGCGACTCTATCTGGGCAATAAATCCCTCTTCGGAAACAATGATACGTCAAAACTGTTCATTTGAAGGATTACATGACGTGGTGTGTTGTTGGATGCTAATACAATTAATTGCTTGAGGCGATTATTAAACATCCCGATAAACCATGTTAATTTGAAATCGTGCTCCTTATCATTGGATTAGGTGCAGAGGAGTCGGCAGTTCATAAACAAGAATTACTCATAAATGGAGTAAATGAAGTGCAGAGGTTAAATCCTAAAGGTCCACACTATCAATGTAAAATTAGACTGGACAGTACTGCTTATTCAAAGTCACTTAATTCATAATGCTTTCACAAAAAGCTCTTAAAGTGTACGTTGGGTTTGCTATAGCCATAATATCAGATCTATTAGTTCCATCCGTTTCTCAACTTTTTGACCAAACGCTCGTTCCATATTCGGAAGGAAAAGACGTTGTTTCAGCAGTTCTCAAGAAAATCCATCGGTCAAAAATTTTCGAAGAGGACTACGACTTTCTCCAAAGAGTGGCCTACTATGAAACTCGATTTGGCACCCTTAATCTTACCTACAGTGATGACTACTTCGGTGGAATTTGGCAAGTGGAAGAGAGAGACTTTGACATAAGTCAAGGACGACCCCCTCCACTTCTAAATCTTACGGAATACTACGACGCAGTTAATACAACTTTTGGAATATACTGGCCCCACTTATCATGGAATGACCTAGTGCAGCCTTTAAACTCTGCTTTAGCCTTACGAATTTGGCTACTAACACTTCCCGAGGGTATTCCTAACACGATCGAAGCACAGGCAATCTTTTGGTCAAAGTATCATAATAAAAACGATAGCCTGGTTGAAGATTTCACATTGGTCATTAAAGATTATGAAAACTTTACAGCAACATGTAGGGGTCTTATGGACTTGTCTATAGTATTAGACGGGTCATTAAGTGAGGAAGATTTTCAAATTAGTCAAGAATTTATCTTAAATTTCATCGGTTCCTTCTCAGACACAATCCGGGTTGGGCTGATCGTTTATAGCGACGAGGCTGAAGTTATTTTCCCTGTGGATAACGACCTGACTTATGATGAGCTTCAAAGTTTGGTTTTGAATACTACATATTCCCAACTTCCAAATACAAGCACGAATGCTGCTATGTTGACAGCAGTGGAATTGATGAACAATTCAACGGACAGTAGCTGCTTTGAAGACTGCATTCTTAATGGGATACCTAGGATCATGACAGTTTTGACTAGCCACACCTCAACAGATTTTGTCTTATCCGGACCGTATTTAGCTAGCGTGATGGGCATTGCAACTTTTGGCGTAGGTATTGGAGATAACACAGATGGAGATGAGATCTTGATGATTGCTCAAAAGTTGCCAAGTCGAACGCTAAAAGTTCATAGTTATGATGTATTGAATGAATTTTATAGCAAGTTAAGCATACTGACGTGTGAGATAGCCCAAAGGCCTGCCGTTGAAACTTTGATCGAAGACAGTCTATTAGAGAAAGAACGGAGGTATTACACTTACGACTTACCAAACGACGGATTAACCTTAATTATTCAAGCTTATGAAGGCGATTTAATTGGATATTATTCCTACACCGATGAAACACCTTCCTCCGCTCTGTATCATAGGACATTTGAGGGATCTGACACTACCGTTCGTATTACAAATGATCCTAGCGAGATTGAAGGAATATTTAAGGCTTTTTCTAGAGTTTACATCTCGATTGAAGGAAAGCTGTCTAGAAATGTTTATACTATCCAAGCATTTGCAGGGGCTACAGAGTCAACTACTGAAGATGGCTCTACTGCAAGTGAATCAACAACTGGTGAATATGGAGGTGAAGAAACAACAGAATATACAGTCGAAACTCCACAATATTCGGGGGAGACCGTTGAAACCACAGCTTATTCAGAGGGGACTGATGAAACGACAGAGTATTTTGAGGGGACCGATGAAACCACAGCTTATTCAGAGGGGACTGATGAAACGACAGAATACTTTGAGGGGACCGATGAAACCACAGCTAATTCAGAGGTGACTGATGAAACGACAGAAAATTTTGAGGGGACCGATGAAACCACAGCTTATTCAGAGGCGACTGATGAAACGACAGAATATTTTGAGGGGACCGATGAAACCACAGCTTATTCAGAGGTGACTGATGAAACGACAGAATACTTTGAGGGGACCGATGAAACCACAGCTTATTCAGAGGTGACTGATGAAACGACAGAATACTTTGAGGGGACCGATGAAACCACAGCTTATTCAGAGGTGACTGATGAAACGACAGAATATTTTGAGGGGACCGATGAAACCACAGCTTATTTAGAGGTGACTGATGAAACGACAGAATATTTTGAGGGGACCGATGAAACCACAGCTTATTCAGAGGTGACAACTGGTCCAACTACTACCCCGACAACTGGTTCAACTACTATCGCGACAACTGGTCCAACTACTACCCCGACAACTGGTTCAACTACTATCGCGACAACTGGTCCAACTACTACCCCGACAACTGGTCCAACTACTACCCCGACAACTGGTCCAACTACTACCGCGACAACTGGTCCAACTACTACCCCGACAACTGGTCCAACTACTACCCCAACAACTGGTCCAACTACTACCCCGACAACTGGTCCAACTACTACCCCAACAACTGGTCCAACGATGTTTCCAAGTACTACTCCTCCAACTACTACCCCAACTGTCCCCACAACCATCGTCACGTCAACAACCTCTACCCCAATAATTACTGGTCCTACATCGTCAACTTCTCAGGGTCCCATAAGAATTACAACAACTTTTTCTCCTAATACTTCTCCGCCTTCAACCACAATGGTTCCTGACCCTCCTGAAGTGACAGAAAATTGTGGCCACTTTATTTCTAGTTCTACTATATTAGTATTTATCATTGCTGGTCATTTTTTCCTCATATAAATGTATTGCTATAAATATTGATTAGTAAATGATGCATTTCATAATTTATTTTCTCTGAAACGGAATTCATGAATTCACTTTACTGAATACGAAGTTGAGGTAGTAAAAGTACATAAGCATAACTTATCGGTTTACTTGGGTATTACGACTTGTTCAATTTATTCTTGCAGTTTGCTTGTATTTGCATTATATATTTTGGATATTTTTAATCATCAGCCTTTAGTATAGTACTGCCAGCAAAAAGCAAACGTAATCCTCGGATTAAGATTACAATTCCAAACATCATGAGCATGAGAATTTAATGTTGTTCCTGGATTACGTGGATGTCAGCAATAACTCCGTCTGCCCTACTAACGTTGTCTGAATTGTTCAAATTATGCATTCGTCTCTGTACTACTATTAGATACTACATGAGTCAACAGGTATCGTCTCTCATAATACAATGTAATATACCTAAACTTATTTACCGTTAAATCTCTACTAGTGGCCTCACTCCAATGGTGGCCCTTTCCGAATAGTAGCCCCCTTACTTACTGGGTATTAATGACCACATGAGCCTTATTTAACCTTGGAGTATATAATACAGTATTCTATACTCTAAGTATTTAACTTTATGTTGAATTTGACCCTCAAAATGGTCAAAATTAATTAGTAGCCGCGGCCACTAGTCGAGATTATACGGTAATGTTCTTCCCACATTCTATATCAGCAAAAGTAAAATCAGATGCAGCTCTGCTCAAGAAAATACTATGCACGAATTCAACTAATTAAAAAGGCGAATCCAAAAGCTTTTGGCAGGAACTCAACTGTGTCAAGTATCTGTTTTCTCAGCAAAGGATTATGCCACATGGTCATGTTATGTTATTCTTAAGCACACGTTGACTGATTCATTAGAGTCGATGTAAATGTAATGTTGTGATTTACGTGTTGAGTTGTTAGTAAACTGAAATCCACTTGGCTGCGTAGCCAAGCTTCGCTGATAAGGACCCATGCAAGAAAACGGAGAAATCGCTTAGTCGATACTGGATTCACAGTTTCGTGAATGCTAATGCAATCTGCGAACGTTTTTGCTAAATAGAAAATAATTATAAAGAATGTATATACCGTATTTCCCTTTTTAATTCCTCCCCCGGAATAATCCCCCCTCTGGTTTAATCCCCCCTATGTTTCCTTGTTAAAAGTCCTATCTTGTCCATGTTAATAGAATTGATAAATGTTCCTTCCAAGTCATAACACCTCAGGGGAATTAAAACGGGAAATACTATGGATAATCTCTGACTCTGAGTGTGTTAGGGGCTTTTAAACCGATGCTTTCAACACTTATGTTGCTTTTTGCTTGTAACAGTTTTTTTACTGCAGCATACGGAGTTAATTTTTAACAAGATTCGAGGAAATAATTCCAAGATTCGCCATCTCATGTGCCAAAACAAGGCAAAGACGTGTTATAATCCTTGAGGTTCGATTAATTGAGACTCAGTACAGTTTCAGACTTGAGACCAAGTATTACTGCTGACTGATTTTGAAAAATTATTGATTAAAAATGAAAGTTTTTACAGGGATTTTCATTCTTGCCCTTTGTGCCATTTCGGGACAAAGTAAAGCCCCAAGAGTACCTTGGTGGCAGATTAAAGTGGCAAAGAGTCAAGGGTAATTAACTATTCCACATTTATAAGGTTTGGACCTGGCTTTTGAGTTTTAATAAATTTTTAATTGACTTGCAGACCAAATGCATGTATTGTCGAGGAGATTCCAGATTTAAATAAAAAATACTACACCGAATGCAAATATTGGCCCGAGAGAAAAGTTTGCGGAAGAGAAACGTAAGCGTTTTGTTTTGAAAGTAATAAAAGATAATATAACTGCATGAAAAAGCTGAACCAATGTTTTTAGAATTGTTCGGTACGAGTGCTGTGAGGGGTACAAGCAAATTGCTGGAGAGGAAGGTTGCACTGGAGGTAAACTGCATAAGAACTTAGCTTCTGGGAATGGTTTTGTATGAGCTAGTAATAATTAATTCGAACAATTTACTTATGCAGTAAAACCCTTGAAGAATGTCGTAGAGACAGCAAGAGACTTGGGTGCCACGAAGTTCGTGAAATACCTGGAGGACTCTGGTATAGCCGAGGAACTTTCCCGTGAAGGAACGTACACCCTTTTCGCCCCCATTGACTCAGGATTTGACGGCTATTTTGGAGCTTCTGTGTCCACAAAAATACAGTCATTCATGAATGCCGGATATAATCCAGTCCTGCGGTACCACATTTCCGAGAGAAAGCTCCCTTCTAAGGACTTTTCTGGAAACAACGAGTTAGAGTCTCAATATGAGAACCGAACTTTGAGGATTAGTAAATATTCCACGGGAGTAAGCTATAAACATTTAATTTTTCTGGATAAATTCAGAAATTTTGTCGATGGTTTTTTACTCTGTAAGATTAACCTCTAATTCTCAGATGGAAGCCGTTAACTGTGTCCTGATCTCAAGAAAAGACCAAGAGGCCACCAACGGTATAGTTCATATGATTGATAGTCCCTTAGATCCCACCTTGTATATGCCAAGGGATGTGAGCCAAATTGTAGAAGAAGTACGTAAAGCTTCCGTATATTTCAATTCAATTTCATGTCATCAAGGCACCCATAACAGAGTTTTTAGTAATGTCAATAGTACAGACACTTTAGACTATTAGTACGTCAACATACTACTATTAGGTTTATTAAAACAAAAACAAACTCAGTAATACTCTAACATTTTGGCATAATTTCCAAGGACGGCCGATTTTCCCGGATGTCCCAGGCAATAAGCAGATGTGGCTTTGCAAGCAGATTGCGTGAAAGTGGAAAGACCTTCACCGTTTTGGCTCCTTCAGACGAAGCTTTCCTTAAAATCCCACCAGCAAGATTCGAAAAGATGGTGAACGACAGAGCTTCATGCATTGGCAAGTGTTTTCAGCAGTTTCATAAATTATTTTACCAAAGAATGAATGAATGCATGCATGGTTTCAATTCGGGTAGAGGCAGTACAGTGTGTTAAAAATAAATAAACAATCTTAGTCTTAATTCCTATTAAGAAAAATGAATAAACAATTTCCAGCCCTCCTAGAGAACCATGTCGTACCGCATGTAATGTGTACCCCAGTTATCACCGAAGAGTACAAAGCTAGAACGGTCGGACCTCAGAAGCTGGCATTTAACTGTGATGAAAAAGGACATTCTGCTGATGGAAAGAGGCTTAGTGGGGAGTTTATTTTGGGAAATAATGGCATCGTTTACATGATCGTAAACTTGCTTTAATATTCTAATTATTTTTCCCTAGATGTCTAAGATATGTAGTTTTTTAAGATAGATGATCGATTTTTTAGGATGATGTACTTATTCCGGACCGTGCCAGAACATTGCTAGAGGTATAATTATACTAAATTCCTTACGGGCTATTTTTATTTCAACACTTTTAATTATTATAATTAAAAGCTGGCTGAAACCCGTCATATGACCACTTTAGTCCAGCTAATTAAGGTGGCTGGATTAGAAGATACTTTAAGCAATTTTGGAGACTATACACTTTTCGCTCCCAGCGAAGCTGCCTTGAGTCGTAAGAATGTCGCCTTTTATGACCAGTTTGAAATTAACATGAATTATTAGCGGAGTGATGAAATTATGCATTAAATTTGCTTGAATTATTTCCATAAAAAGTTATGGATGAGGAAGTGTTAGACGAAGCCAAACGTAATCCTGATTTGGCTAGGAAGCTTATCCTCTTTCATGCAACTCAGGGTCGAATATTTGCCAATAGTATTAAGCACAACCAGGTATAATGTCAGAGCTGTACAAGACATGTTTTTACATACACAGAGTTATATTACCTCATATTTATTTAGAACGTCATGTCTCTGGATGAAGAAAATCCACTAAGACTCGTCGTATACCGAAAAGCTTATGGGGTTGAAGATGCCGTTATCGAAAAGTCGGATATCGAAGGAATGAATGGAGTCATGCATATAATAAATAAAGTTATGGTATGTAGAGTCATCTTATTTATTTAAATTATTATTAATTATAACCGTTATTATTTAACCGCAGTTTCCAGCTACAGAGTCCGCCGGAGATATTTTGAGGAAAAGTAGTAATTACTCGTAAGTTTAAGAATTCTAGAGGAAGAAAAGGGGTTTCTAAAGGAATAATGAACTAATTTGCTTTAATCTTTCTAGAATGTTTTTGGAAGCAATGGAAAAAGTCCTTGTCCAAGAACCTCAAGCTATTGACCTCACAAAAAGTCTGGATAATTCCCATTATACTTTCTTCGTCCCTAATGACGAAGCGTTCAGAAGTGTTGGGGCTGCTCGTCTTCGAAGAATGCAATCCGACTCTACATATTTGGCGAAGGTACGTACAACTTTCTATTTATTACGGGTTACATTATTGACAGATACATAACATGGCCCAAAATAAAATAGGTCATAAAGAATCATGTCTCGTCTTCAATGATGGCTTCAGAATCCTTTCGACCTGATCTAACGTATGACCTTCCCACGAGACAAAATGCCGTTGGAGTTTGTAATAAGAATGGGAAAATGACGGTAATAAATTTAATTCGCTTTCATTTTAGGACTAGGAGTATGTTATGCTCAAAATGTATTTGTTCAAAAAGGTCAATGATGCTAGCGTACTTAAGAAGGATATTGTCAGCTCAAATGGGATCATCCATATTATCGACAAAATGATTCTACCAGAGAACGATTATTGATCAATATTGATCTTTAACTGAAGTATCTGAACGCAAAGTTTTGTTAACTGCTACTAATGTATGTTACCTCAGCTCATCGCATCTTTAATGTTTAGATTTAGCCTACAGATTTCTGTACTGCTTTCTCTAATGCTAAACCAAAAATAAAAATGTTTAGGATTTTGGTAATAAATAAGTAGTATTAGTTATAGAGTCATTTTAAGTTTTTTTTAAAAAAAAGTGCATTGGCTAGCATGCATAAAATCATTACGGTTCAAAGTCACTCATATCAACTTGCGGTTGGTTAACTCTACTCAATGAAAAATAACAATGATTTTGTTGATAACCAAACGTAGTTAATATCAAATTCAATTTGACTTTTTCCTCCGGATTGCTAAAATTAAGAGGAGAAAGCTCCATGAAATTTATATTTTGTAAACTAACAATCAACTCTAGAACACTCCCATCGACCCCAAAATCCCCTGAGCTACCACATTGAGATAATGTAAGGCTAGTTAGATTTGGGCCCAGACCAGAACTTAGCATTATTAGCAATTCATCTGACAAAATTAAAAAATAGTTTATAGCAAGCTCTTCGATGCTTCTTGGTAACTCGAATAAGTTAATGAGTTCAGACCTCTCCGGTCCAGTTCTTCGTCTCATTGAATTCCTATCCAACGTTAGCTTTCTTAAATTAGTGCAGTTTTTAAAGACACTCAAGTTAAAGGGTCTCGACCTCTCCAATTCATCCTCCGACTCCGGATCACCAATTGTCAGATCCCCAAAGTCTACTTGTACCAAACTGCTTTGATTATTTAGTATAATTTGCCTGAAAAGGGTGTCAGGGGCTGGAAGGATGTCTGTTTCCACAAACTGTAGTTGTTTTTGATTTTGAAGAATTTCCAACCATAAGTCAATCCCAACAGCGGTTGAATTCACTACTCTAATTGCTTTTAGCCTTTGAAATTTGTTTAAGCTAAGCAAATCAATGCATTCCAAGTCTTCTGATGCTAGCGGTCGCAACTCTGAGGGTGGCATTCCGTGACCTTGTATAAGGTCAAAGTCCAAAGTTTCTAAGGTCCTCTCATGCCTTAAGATAAAGGAGATTATCTTAGAAGTCAATCTTGAGATTTCTTGCATTCCTAAGCACTTCAGCTGAACCGACAGTGAGTTTAGCTTCGGCATATAATGGGCTAACATTTGCTCGAATAGGTTGTCCGGTTTAATATTTCTTGGAGGCCCACTGCCCATAATGGCCCCTTCAGGAAGGCTTGACAAAGATATTGTGAGTTGTCTTAGGTTTTCGAAATTCCAGTTCAATCTTTCTCCAGCAGCAAGACAGGTCAGGAGTGGTACTGTCAAAATTGCTGACAAAACTTGCACATATTCAGCACAGTCTGATAGCAAGTAGAGAAAGTTGTCCGTAGATATTTTATCCGTTCGAATTTTTAAAACTCGAATTAAGTTAGGATGCTTAAAAATTGTCGTTCCGGTTCCAAGGGGAGGGGGGCCTTGAAAATGAACTATTTTGCATTTTGCAATCCGCAGTTGTAGAATTCTATTTAAGGTAGGAAGACGATCATCAAGTTGGACGGAAAATTCAGCAAATTCATCCACTTCGTTTCTCCATTGCCTGCACACTAGCCGAAGTTGCACAACTTCTAGTTGAGAAAGCCTTTTAAAAATTGTAGCTCGGATCTAGGGATTCAATATAGTACATGATGACATTTTCCAGCATACTTCAGCGTTGAAATAAATCATGCATTAATAAGGGTAGCACTTTACAGTACCTCACTGGGGATAATCATTATTGGGGGTAGACATTCATCCTCATCTTCTTCCATGGCTATTTGTTCTTGTGCACTTGTGAAATAATGTCCCTTTATGAACGGTAACGGTTGTAATAAACGCTAAAATTTAGATGGACCTCTAATTTTCTATGCATACAAAATTCAACAGTTTATTTCTTTAACCCGCTAGTTGTAACAGTACAACACATGCGATGCTAAACAAAATGTTTCAAAGAGTTTGGAAAAAATCGGAGAAAAGATTCTTCTATTTTTACTTTGCTCGGAATCGGATTATGAATACGTTTAGCGATGTTGCTTTGCCACTTCTACATGCAAAGAATCCTGATTGATGGTATGGCTGATCAGAAACGATTCAAGTTAAACTCAGCTTTAATGTAAAAGACTGAATGAAATAATAAAATGCATGATTGACGAATGATAACCTACATATCTTATCTTTAAAATGTAAATATTTACTCCCTGGCTTTTTAAGTATTATAACTTAAAATTCATTAGTATAGGTTGTTTGGGTTGACCAAAGTTTTAAAATTAGAGTTTATTGGGTTGCTAAATTAAAATTTAACAGGTATCGGTAATTATGAATATGACTTAACAAGTAAAACTTAAGGTACTATGACTATGCATAGCATAATACATAGGACATTCCTAATTTAAGGAAAAAACCCGTTCAATTTACATTTAAACTGCTGTACACTTTTGTAAATACTTGAATGGGCCATTTGCATACATTGTATTTGCATGCTATTTTAATTTTTAGTAAGTTGTGATGTGAATTTTAAACCCTTTCCATTCCAATTTGGAATGGAACCAAACAACAGTCTAATCATTAAAATCTGGTGGACAAAGATAATTTCGACTGGCTGTGTGTTTTACTTTTTCTTAAGCCATTCTTCTTATTCTTGTGAAGGTCCTTTCGGTGGAAATTCACGCAAGACGTTGTATGGCTCAATTTTCTTGACAAACCTGTTAGTTGTAAAAACATTAAGCTTGGAAAAATGTGCAACAAAACATCATATTCCATAACAATATTTCTTAATGAAAGATCTACCTTCAGTGGACGGCGCTTCTGATCGTGTAATACTGATGCGAGGTACATTTCCATCATAAACCTGAAACTTGTCCAATGGTAAAAGCTTTGCTTCCCTCACAGATTTATCAATCCATTCAGGGTTAATGCAAGCGATTCCCCACAATCTAGCGTTTTTAAAGTGAATACTAGTGCAATCCGTGACTAGAAGAATGTCAACTTTATTTTTTATCAAATCCATCAGTATTTTTCCTCCTTCAAAGAAAATATTACAAAATAGTACAGAACTTTTCCGAAAATGCATTGAAAAAGCAATAAAGAGATGATGGTTGGTTGGAAACCTAGCTGTCTGCTGTCTTTCTCTGCATAAGAGAAAGTTAATTTGTAATTTACCATTATTTTCAATTTTTCTCTTTAATTCTGGTTTCCGATTGTTGCTCATTTCCACTAAACAAATCCTTAGCTTGCTAAAAACCCTTAAGTCCTGCTGAACCTGCTGTTTAACGGTTGACCGAAACTTAGCAGTACATTCTGCATTGCGGCCCGGATCTTGACTTCTTTTTGGCGACAATGAATTTACATCATATTCAGGATATTCTGTTGTATCTCTATCCGCAAATATCCAGCCCCGATGGATATCAAAATCCTCCTTATTATTACAATACCAAATAACAATTATTAGCTCCTGCAGAAATATCTAAAAAAAATGCCTGCATCAATTTCATTAAATCGTAGCAATGTAACCAACTCCGAGAATCAAATAAACGCTTAAACTAGCCTCTTATGTAACCTTTTTAGACTTATTCTTTATGGTTAAATTATTTTAAAACCTTCATCCGAAGCCACTGACATCCGAATTTCTGAAGGAGATAATGACCCTTGGAACGGTTCATGATTGCAGCCCCTTCCGCAGCCTCACACCCGACGTACTTTACATTGTTCAAGTAGAAACCTTCGCCAAGTGGCTTGCTCATTTTAATTTCGAAAAAATTGATTTTAAGTATAACTTTTTAATTTATTATTGAACACCGACCCAACAATGTTGTATTTTATTACATTTATTTGCTTTTCTTCGGTTATTTTAACGTAAAGGCAGGCAAAGGCTGAGATATCACGTCTGAACTGAACCAAGGCAAGGTAAGATGACAAGACAAAAAGCACAGTACCCAAGATTTTATGAGATAAGTTACTACAACGGAAATTAACGAGTCCTTTTCAGGGATTGTCGCCTCGAATTTGCATATCTTTGTATTTAATTTTTCATTGTTTTGTGATGAATGCAAATTACTCTAAGGAATAATTTGACTACATACTTTCAAACAGCTTTATTCAAGTTGTACTTGACTATTTTTTTAATATCAATGCCTTATAACATCTATTGCAAAGCTGTTTTTCCCTCTGATATGGGAGTACTGTGCTGTCTTAAATTTTAGTGAATATGGAAGGTTTAAATGAAGTACTTTATATACTAAGACCCTTAGACGTACCATGGACAAAGTTTAAGTAGTAATGAAGCAGATCCCTAAATGAGTCACCGATATTCTAATTTAGCTACACGGAAATTATTGTACTGAGCTCTTGGATAAAATTTTATTGATCCGATTAGTATATTTGGTTTGTTAAAAGACAATTCTGTCATTGGCTCCGCCATCAAACAGAATGATAGAAGAAATTGTTCATGCGATTTAAATTTTAACTCTATATTATAAAGTGCTTTGACTAGATTCTTTACCATGTTTTTAATACGTTACAGTATTGGGAACCTAATACTAATACTAGTTACTTTGTCCTATCCCAAGATTGCCAGTAGTCTTCCGTTTGCATTTCAGAGAGACGGGAAACCGTCCTGTCAAATGCAAATTGTTCTTCTTCGCCAGTAAAAATACTTGCTTTAGCACCATCAGAGTTCAATTTAATCCCTAGGTCATCCATAAGCATTCTATGTTCGTCCTGAGGGCCTTCATGGAACTCCTCCTCGTTGCTGAATAGTTGGGTGTGGGCATATTCTGAGGATATTACTACCCTTACCTACAACAAATTATATGTAATCTATCAGTCTCAACCACTGGTATGAAGAGAAAACAAACGGAAATAAATGGTTGAAGATTTGCTTCCTAAAATCGATAAAAATATTTACCCTATTGTCGTAAAGAGTATCTATTAAAGTAATGAATCGTCGAGCGGCCGATTTTCGTTTCACATTCAACTGCGGCACATCTCGGATAATAATTGTGTGAAAATACTGAGCCATCGTCAAGTAATCACTTGCTCCAAGAGGCTACACAAATTAAATTACTTGATCACTGAATGAAAACTAGTACTCACTAGCCAGATTTAAATTAGGACACCTTATCACAAACAATTGAATAAAACATACCCTATCACACAGGTCTTCAAAAGTACAATCAGCTACTTGCCCGCAAGTACGCTCAAAGGTAACGTTTCTGCCCTTGATGGTCAAAATCTTCGGTCTGACCGTGTCATTTTCTTTGGAGCATAAAAATTTAAATATTCTATTCACCTCGGCATCAGCATCGCAATCACCTTTCCTACAAACAAGATAAAATACCGTTTTACTAAAGTAACCTGTCAGTTCCATTTTTTAACTTCTTAAATTTGAAATTGCTTTATAATCCATCCATCCACTTACTTAAAGTAAACCTTGTTCTTCGCACCCGGAAGTCCCTTCTGCCTATAATCTATCCCCGACTCCAAACTGATAACGTCACAATGATCTTTCAAGATCTGAATAAAAGGTACAAAGTTAACCCTCTGGAGCCCATTTTTATACAAGTCATCCGGAGGTCTGTTGCTTGTAGCTATTACGAGAACCCCATTATTAAAAAGTTCCGTAAAAAGCCTCTTAAGAACCATTGCATCTCCGATGTCTGTAACCTGTTAAAATAATCAAAATAAACATTTCAAAACCCTGCAATCCTCCTTCAAAATTAACCATATTTCTTCTAAGATAACCAACCTGAAACTCGTCAAAACAGAGCAACCAAGTGTGTTCTGCAATAGCCTCTGCAACCGGTGGAATAGGGTCATAAACTTTTGGCCTTGTCCCTGTTTTAACAGTGCTAACCGTGTCCTGCTTGACCTTATGAATCCTAGAATGGACATCGGCCATAAATGAGTGAAAGTGAACTCGTAGTTTCCTCCGAACTGGAGCTACTTCATAGAATAAATCCATCAACATCGTCTTCCCCCCTCCAACTGACCCCCAGATATAGAGCCCCTTGGGGATTTCTGCGTTGTAAAAAACAACAATTATTCATAAATTCCATGAAATCCCAACCTTTGACCTTTCTTCACCAACCTTTCTTGACCTTATCCGACGACCCTTGCAAGGAGGCTCCGCCAAAGAATCCCCGAATAGCTTTAGAAAACGCTGATCTCTTCGGAGGTGGTTTGTAGGACAATACATTGTTAAAAATGGCATCAAACGCCCGGATAACCTCCACTTGGTGCTTATCTTCCTCGATTACTTTGGAAAATACCCGTTCAGCATAAAGGGTGGATGGAAGTCGGTGATTTATGCTATCTTTTGTTGAATTTGAGCTAGTGCTGCTAGTAGTACAGTATGGGCGATTTGGAGGTTTATTATTACTTCTTCCAATTTTTAAAGTGCAAACAGTAGTACGTAGAGACCGTTTAAAAAGCACTTGTTCGTAGTAATAATTGCATAAAAACTTGCATTTTTGTTCATTATTTGCAGACGAATTTAGGATTTTTGCTGCGCCTTTAATCAATTTAGTAGTTTTAGTAGCAGACATTGACAAAAATTGCTAAAAAAAATGTAAGATACTGACAATTTAACCTCTCTACTCCTACCTCGTTATTTAGACATTTTGCAATGTACGAAAGTTGGAAACAGGATTTACAAAAAAAAAATTAAAAACTTTACATAACCATATTTTAGTACGAATTCGAACTTTAGAGCTCAACCCGTATGTACTTTGTCTTGATTTTGATGCCGAAGATTAGCCTAAAATTAACGTTTATTTGGTTAATTATCTTTTAGATTATGGAATTCTATTCTATTGCATGTAGGATTATGATTATTCTGTTTCAAAATTCATGTACGTATTCCCCGAAATAATGCCCCTGGGGAATTATTAGTTCGAAGGACAAGATAAGGCAAGTTCGTAATTTTAAAGTGGAAAAGTATAGTGGGGAGGGGAATTACCGGAGAGGGGAATTATTTGGGGGTGGGGGCATTATTTCGGGAAATACGGTATATTATCCTTTATAGTTGGGGTTGGGGACCTTATATAGTTTTAAATTTAATCTTGGTAAAAAGGTAGAGCCTTCCACAATTGTCTTCGATGCTCAGGTCAGGTTTACGTTCGTCTAGTTATTTATTTATTTGACAGGATTTTTAATAGGACAAACTGACCCGGCTTATCTTTACATTTCATCTTTCTTATCCATCTTGTTTTAAAATTAATATTTTTGTACAAAAGTGGGATAAAAAAGCCAATCAATTTAGATAAGTGAGCACAGAGTTTGGGTCATTTTAATCACTCTTTGATAGTGTTTAGATACTTTTTATCAAGGTTTTCTGCAGCTTCTATGTAGTTATCTTTAACACGAAACATGGGTCCATGACCTGGTATGATTTGTTGAGCCATTTTTAAAACTCTAAGGCGATGTTGTACTTGGACATTTGGTTGATAACTGTTTCCAGTCCATAATTCAGGTTTCAAAATGTCATCTTCTGACTCAAAGAGATCTCCAGCGGCTACAATTACTTCCATTCCTTTATTGGAATCGGATACTTTTATTTCAACAGAAACATCATCAGCAGTATGACCCGGCGTGGGTATTACCCTCACGAACTCATCAATAATAAAGGGTTCACCTAATACAACAATAGAATGATAGTTACCGTATTTCATAAAAACAATTTCCAATTACAAGTGTTACATCCTGTCATCATTTTTTGGGGTTTTTCAATCTGTAATGTCAGAAACGCTTAAAAACTCTCGTTTTAAAAAACTGACACTTAGCTTTGAAATGGTTGGGGTCGAGAATGAAAGCTTTTAAAAAAAATAAGCCCCCACCCCTGTTAATAAACCCCCGGAGTGCTGAAGCTGGAATAGAACTGCTAGAGAAGTAATAATATAGTTTTTACCACATTCGAATGGATGAATAAAATAGCTGTCCATGTTAGAAACACAAAATCCAGCTATATGCTTTTTGGCTTTTGTAAAGAGGTTGTTGTTCCCATTATGGTCAGAATGACCGTGCGTTGAGATAACATAAGTTATATCCGAAGGTTGGATATGCAATTCCTCAAGTTCTAGAAGATAGCATCAATTTATTAATTAAAAATATCGACAAAAAAAGACGTTTAACTGAACGGCTTACTTTTTAATATCAATGGACCATCCCATGGAGTGAGTGTGTCCACAATTATTATATTTTCTGGTGTCTGAATTAAGGTACAAGATGCGTTGGCCTTCATCACCCCCTCTTCGTTAGTAAATGCATAGCCCTCTTGGATAATTGATACCTTGGCCATTTTTATGCTTTAAAAGTTACAACCGAACCTTTCTATATTCTCGGATTTTGTATTTTCTGAAATGGAGATGATATGATCGGGATAAGACGCTTGGAAGGAACGGTCTTTTATCTAAGATATGGATAAGTGAATTTTGAAAAGTATATTCTAATCTCGAACAATCTGGTGACTCCAGCAGACTTGTATGACAGTTTGTTTGACATGACATTAATTTGAAACTGGATTTTTTTAGGCCGTTCCTAGTTTCTAGTCGTTTAAACTCTACTCATGTTGTAAACCCACTTGAGGGTTCCAATACTCTTTTATACCAACTACTAAGTTTTGGGTCTGTCAGACTGGAGGTTTTGATTTTTCGAAAATTCAGTCCATGAATCATGAAGTTATATTTTCATTATTTTTAATAGATTATATTGAACCTTGTTGTATATGCACCTCGTCTTTCCAGGTGCCATCCAGACCAGACAGATCTGTTGTGCAGAAACACATTTATTTCAGTGCAAAACATACAATGTTTGCACTTTCAAAATATTAATTAATTAATTACTAAATTAGGGTGAGCCTTCAGTAATGTTTAGTTTACCCAGACTAACGCTTCAAGGTATTCTAGACTAAGCAGCCTCGTAATTCCACAAGTACGTAGTTTAATTTCATGTTATCCTGTTGTTCTAACCTACGTTTTAAACCAAGCATACGCACATTATTCATGATAAGTGAAAAGTATTTAAGGTCAGAGTGACTCAGTAAAACAGGCCCCTTGAATATTGTATTTTTACCCACTAAAAGTCTACATCATACGCTGGATGTAAATCCATATTTCTTCTGCAAATGACACAGGATTTAAGCAATTGAATGTAATCTTTAAGATGATCAGCGAGCGTCAGTAAATGGGCAAACGTTATGCAACAAAAGTAAGGCGACTTTTCAGACTCCTCGGATAGAATTTCTGAACCACTCTGTTCAGAGGGTATCGTTGACATTTTAGTTGCTTATAGATAATTAAGCTTTTTGATAACAAATAATAATATTTGCACAATTTGAACTACATAAATATGAAAAATACCGAAAGCGTAAGTTAGCAAGCTTTCACCACCCGGACCCTTCTTGCAATACTAACTGACCGGACTGACCAATCCAATGTTTATAGGCATTTTCAGGAATTGCAATTGCAGATTAAAAAAATATTCTTGATAGCTCATCATATCATAGGTGAAATAGGGATTACAAAGGAAAGCATGAAAGTAATAATAAAATATGCAAAAGTACCAAAATTGGATTAAATATTCCAACCGAACTGCTGCAAATAAAAAAACGCACGAATATTTGTCCATGAGCTTGTTTTTGTAAGTCTTCATCCGCAACAGATAAAGTTGATAAAGCTTTGGAAAAGTTATTGAGGCCAAGGGCAAGACTTTAAATGCCATATGCTGTATCATTTGAGCTCGTTATTTTTCAAATCTCTTGTAAGCTTTTTTATTTCAAATAGGGATTAATGAACACAGAACAATTGCTAGTAAAATTCATTGAATGCAAGCAGTTCAATTCGAAATTAAAATATATAAATTCAACACTAAAAATCATATTAAAGAAGAACAAAAATACACTCGAAAAGTGTATAGAAACACAACTGTATTTTAGAACAGCATCCATCCTCTTTGCGATTCGAAAGTTCTGGGTAGCGTTTCCTTTCAGCTTCATTTACACAATTCGTTGTCTCGGCCGTTGTTGTGGAGGTTGAGGCTAATACTGTGATACCAGTTCCGGATTTTGAGCTGTCTGACGAAGAAGTCAGCTCAAAATTGTCTGGTTGGGCCAAAAAATACAGTTTGTCTGCATCTGCCACTAGTCGACTGGATTTTACATTTACGCTGCCACTGCTGCTATTATTTGACCCCGTCGTTAGTCGAGGTTGGTTCACGATGTAACGCTGGGTTATACTTCTGCGACTTATACTTGTTGGTCGCCCTTCCCCTGGGGGAATCACCATCTTTAATGGGGTCAATAAAAACAATTTGAACTGGATAAACGTTAAATTTCAATGCATGGTCGAGTTATAAACTTACGATGATTTTTTTTCTCAATACACGCTTCAATCTGCGTCTGGATTTATTCAGGGATTCCCTTCCCTGCCCTATATAACTAACTTCGGTAAATCAATTGCCTGATTTACTTTCAAGCGTTGTAGGAAAGTAAAATCAACTCCAAGTAGTAAATGATCAGGGTAAGAACCGTAGCGAGGAATTATTCAGCAGAGAGTAAGTGAGTAAGACGTCGCAAGAATGGCAAACATAAAATTGGCACGTTTTACTATGGATTTATGCAATTTTAATAAATGCTACGAGAGCCCACTAATGAGCTCAATTGCCACTCAATTGAGTCCAATTGTTCCTCTGCTATTCTAACAGTGTTCAAGTATTTGCTTGCTTTTGCTTTTACTGAAGATTTAAATACGTGAATGTATATTTTTCCTCATTCCTCATCGTTATAATAAGGCTAAGTAAGGGATTTAGAAAATGTAAAGCGTATAATGTAATATTATCTATTCAAATCTTACTGACTCGGCTATCCTGATGAAAAATGCATTAAGATAAAATAATATCCTCGCATTAAATTCAACGCATGCTTTCAATCGTGCTAACGAAATATAAATCTATAAATCCGCACATGACACCAAAAGACATCTTCCTAACAAGGACCTGATAAAATGCTTAACTTCATCATGTAATTAATTCCTCATCCTATAGCTTACATGCCAGACGATACGCGTGGATAAACTCTGTGTCACTTAAATAAATCATTGTAGATTACAACTTGAGATAACGTCCGTCTCTCTGTATCATTGGACAAAGTAGGTATTTATTTATTAATCAAATTCCCTAAAAAGTAAACTTAGCCAAGTAGTAGTCAAATAACCCTTAGATTTTTCATTAGAGTTTATAGTCGGTTACTTGTATAATCTCTCGACAAGTCTTCTCACAGGAAGTAAAACTTTTTTAAATATTATTTTGAATTTTTCAAATAACAAAGTAACAAGTCGTTTGTCACTAATGAACACTCCTTCTTCGTAGCAGTAAGATTTACCCTAGAGATTCTTAACATAGCAAACAACAAAATACAAAGACGCCTTGCATTAAATTCCTACTTGTCATCCACTCCTTGGAAAAACGTGCTCTTTTACTTCTTTAAAGTTTTGTGATATGTTAACATTTTTCCAAAGTCGTCACTAAACTAGCAATTTTAGTAGATGAAAATATGTATTTCTAAAAATCATTAAAATATATTTGAACAATATAAATCACAAGTTCTGCCTAACCTTTAGCTACTAAAGTAATATTGGAACCCAATATCCAATTGTAATTAGCTAATCAAGTCTCGGTACAATGCCTGGAGCTTATTTGTTGGCATAAAAATTGGTATAATTGTATTTAAATCAGTAATATACGCCTGTTTGAACTGATGTGACTTAACTCCTCGCTCATCTACTGCAATTACTGCAAGTAAATAAAAACATTTCTTATCGAACATTTTATCAATATTGTTATGATTATAGTATGATATAAACCGGTACTAGTACTGTAAGATCCTTCCTTGCAAGTACTATAAAACCCTCTTAGTTTACGCCACCTAAGTGTATAAACTTTATGCATAATTATTTTTAGTAGCTGATTTACTTTGAACCTAGCAGCTATATGGTTCTACCCAGGTATCTTAGTCCTTGTATAATATATTTTGAATATTTTTAGAGGTCGATGTCTCTGTTACATTTCCAACTTATTACAAACTCCTACTCGAACTATAACTATTATGAAAACCTCTAAAAAAACTACTAATCAAGAGACCATTTGTAATTATAAAATATGTATTACTAACTATACAAACAACTTCCATGAAAGCGTCAAATGTTAGCCTTCAATGCAAAGGGCACAACATTGGAAAACATTACAACAATAGTCAACCAAGCTAAATCTAGTTTCCGGCCCCCCTCGGGGATTGTACTTAGTGAGAAATTCCATATTTCGCTTTTTGTTCTCATATTCTGGATCAGCAGAAAGTTCGGCTTCTTTTAGAAGTTCTAATATTTTCGAATATTCTCCTCCCGTTGGTTGACCTGTTACTGTGGGATCTCCCAAAGGTTCGTTAAGGGTTAGACATGAGCACTCATCAGTTTGATCTTCGGCATCGGGGTTATCGGGGCTGATCTTATCTTCGTCTTCCTGTTTAACCACGCCCGTTAAAGACTTGGTAGGGCTGACTGTGACTTTGGTATTTGACGAAGAAGAGCTTGATGTTGGACTTGGACTGTCAGGCTCGGGGGCTGAAGGGCTGATAGCTTCTCCGCCATTGTAGTGGATGAAGGATGTTATCACTTCTGTCTTTGAGTCAGAATTGTTCGGTAGCAGAGGGTTGCTTTCGTGGTCTGGAAGGCTTATGTCCTCTTCGGTCTAAAATGGTTTTAATTGCTTCTTAAGATTAATTATTCCAATATACAAAATGCATATGACCGTTAAAACTTCAATACTATAAACCGTATTAAATTTTACCATCTTGCTTATATTCAAACGGTAGAATTACGGCCTCAGTAAGTGACAGGGGGCAGAGTTACGCCAAAATGTTTATCGAAGATTCCAAGGCCTTAAATCAAGCTTTTTAGATTGTTTAATAACTAATCTCCAATCCCAACTGTTAGATGACAACTATCAGGCGTAGTCTATGTAACAGAAACAGAGGTAGGTGGAACGTTTCCTGAATCCACGATGTAGGTCTGCTTTTCCTCAAAACGGTCCCTCACAATCTTTCACACAGATCTTGGAATCTTGAGTAATAGCCTAACACTTTGAAGTAGATACGAATGGGTCTTGGGGTTGCAATGTAAAATGACACCACTCGCTTCAGCTTACATAGCCATGAAAACCTTGAGCAGTCACTTGATTATTAATCACCAGCGAAGATACTATTATTACAAACACGTATTCCTACTGATGCACTTTCAATTTAGTCTACTTCATACAACAGTGTGAGTGTTTTTTTCTGTTGATTTGGTAGGAGTCTACACTATTTGTTGGAAAATACAATTCAGATAAGGAATTAATCCGTTTTGGACAGTAATCTGAATGAATAAACATGGGATGATTTATTTGCTTAAGAAAGCTGTTGATATGTGAGCGATTGAACTAATTGATAAGAATTAAGATTAAGGAGTACTGGTAAGTTTCTTCATAGAATCGAGGGAATTCACTATAAGACATATCCTACCAATGATTACAAAAAATCTGATAAAAGAAATAGTCCATATATATTTAAAGTTTAATTTTATAATGTTTTACTTCATATAAAGCCAGAGCACATTGTAAAGTAAAAATAATTCAACCAACTTATAATTAATCAAATGAGTTTACTACCATTAATATTATAGCATGATGAGATGATGCATGATATCCTCTCGTCTCTTCTTTAAATCAACTTTTATAACTCTTTTCAATACTGAAAGTCATAGGCGTTCTGCCATATCTCCTTATGTAAAATGGCACTCGAAGAAGAACAAAGTTTTTATTGTTTTTATCATCCCATGGAACAACTCCAACTTCTCATAGCTTTACTTTGGCTTGCAATGTATTTTATTTTCAGCTTTTAAAGTAATGCAGCAATGGATTAATATTTCATCAAGATGATACTTCTACTTTTTCTTTAACTACTTATATAGAGACTTTTTTGATAGCTCTAAAAAATATTCAGCAGCTCTTCTAACTGAATACAGAGTAGCTGTTGATGACAGTCTGATTCTGATTAAAATATGCAATGACTCTATAACAAATAGTTGACGAAACTCTGCAACTTATTCACGTCATCGTTCCTCCGCTAAATGAATGCATAACTTTGTCGAGATTTAGTGTGGATGGAATTCTTCTATTTACAAATGCACTTTACTATAGTACTCTAGAACTCATCAACAGAGGATTGAAATATCCATTAGGATTTAGCTCTGCTGTTATGATCATGGTACACCTTTCTAAAGAGAACTTGTATTAAGTAGCATCGATACTTATAGCTAGCAAGCTGTAGCGACATTCAACAATAGAATAGTAGCAGCAGCTAAGTATTTAATGTGCAGAAGAATACATCCTTTTTCAAAACTATTGAAAGTACATGATACAGGGATTGAGCGTGAAGTAGGATTGTCAGTTATACTTACTGATACTACTAAGTTTGGGAATTCTCTGCTATAAAAGAATAAAATACAAATTTATATGGCTTCCTTTTAAAAGCAACATGCAACAGCAGCAGTTTCATATCTATGGACAAAGGTAACCTCAACCTGCCTAGCCTGCTTTTACAGCCGTTTCTAATATAAAAGTTTAGGGTATGTCTAACTGGTTAACTCAAGTCAGTAAACCTGTCCATAGCGATTTGTAGGAGTATTATTATATAACATTAAAGAAGTCGTCTTCTTAAACGGACCTCTTCTTCTTCCTCTATAATAATCCATCCACTAATGAAGCTAATGTTGTGTTGGCTTGTACTTCTTAAACATTAAGAACTTTTCATATAAAAAAAATGATCACTGCAAATACCATGATAAGTTCGTTTGTTACTTGCGTGGTTTGCTCAGCCAGCTTGTCCATGAAGGAGCATCCTTATCCCCGTCGAAAGCTGTAAATACTTACCTACTACAAGTAACGCATTTAAAGCATTTAGTAGTCGAAGTATTAAACTGTAATGCAGAGCATGAGCATTGTACAAGCAAAGGTACGTAAAAGGGATGCTCTTTCGTCCTACCGCATATGTAGCAAAAGTAACCAGGAGGGGTTGGTAGGGGGTGTCTGTTTCATGGTTTTGTTCGACTGCCACTTCAAAAAAACCTCATATCTGTAGACTTATATAGAATTTGACTTAAGGCTGCTGCTTTTTTTGTTTTTACAGAAAGCTCTCATGAAGACAGGTTCCAAGAAGACTTAAGCCTACTATAAACAACTTTTATACTTTTTGAAGGAATGATCCAACTCTGAAGAAGCCCAATGTTTAAAGTTCTTTAAAGGTTTTCCAACAGCGGAGCGTAAGGCTTTTGATGAGGATTTTAAAAAAACTCCGCAACTCTCATTCTCATTGTCTCTTCGAGCGTTAACTTGCGATTCATTCTGTGGAAGAATACAGTTTTTGCTTTGAAATATCTGCCTCTAATGCAAAATAGGAATACATTGATTGATCCCAAGAGAGATTGAAAGAGAGCAATATAGCATTAAAATAATGTTTATTTTTAAATATAAGCCTCTGTTCTGAATATAGAAAACTCATCCTATTTATTTATAAAAACAACCATAAAAGATGAATAGCTTCCACTAATCGGATTGCACTTTTTATCATGGATTTAGCCGCAAGCTAAATAAAGCTAAAACTGCAGGGTTTTTATTCTACCATCAAAGTCCCTACCAGCAGAATTTTTTATTCACCTTCTACAACAAAGTTGTCCACCTCGCCAACCAGCCTGCATGAAATTAACGAACGATGACACTGACACGAGGCGAGGATTTGATAAAAATCTCCAACTTCTATTACTCTTTAAGTTGGATAATAAAATGTGCTTGGATATGCATTTACCGTGATGAAGGGAACGTGGAATGCATTATTATGTAAATAATCGTCCTGAAGGTTGTGGAGACGATTGTATATTGCATGCATAAATACATAAATACAAGATAAATATGCCAAAAAGCTAATAATTGACAATGGGAAGAGAGTTAGAGAGTAAGATACGGGCATAGACAAAGTATCACTTCTGTGATACTTTGTCTATGAGATACGGGTAGCAGAAAGCAGACGTTAGAATATGCTTAAGCAATTAAAACGACTTTATTACTTTTCAAATTGGTTGCTGGTGCTTCAGCTTGTAACAAATGATTGTTAGCACAGCAGATTATTAGTCTTTCTTAGTTTACGTTTTAAAAATGTATAACTAGAAGGAAATTATACAACAGAAGCTGAGTTAATAACATAAAATTGCAGTTCCTTCGTTTTCCTCAAGATGTTAAAGGAATTTGAGGTTAAGCATTACCATTGCATCGACCGATTTTATGGATGTATGTAGTAACAGAATTTGTGAACTTCACAGTAAGTTTTAGTTAAAGTTGGATAAGAATTTCAAAGTTTACTGAAGATGACGAGGAGGAAGATGAAAAGAGTTTTGGTTATTATTTAGTAACCTTTCTACAACAAAATATAATATTTTTAACTCAACCAAGCATTATTCAGTGAGTTAAATTGGACCCTAAGTAAGTGTGGGATATAATTTTTACTCAAGCTGTCAGTCAACAAGATGAGGGGGATTAGTACTGACACAAGAGTTATATTGGAGTTCGGGTGGTCATCTTCACGCAACTATGAGCCCCAGGGTAGTTCTTGGAAATTTGAGAAGCTCCTTGGCTTTAAATTCCAACCTTTTTTAGCCAACAGCAATAGCAATGCAATGCTTGAATAACTTTTAGGTTTGTTCAAAAGCAAGTCCTTCAATAAATGCATTACATTACCGGTTTGTATGAATGGGCAGTAATGGATGACAAACAACGAACAACGTAGTATTTTTTAGACATGGAAAATAGAAGTTAAGTGTAACGATGGATGGATTGTTTAGAGATAGTTAGGTATGGCAATTTCAAAGGGTTGTTAGTTGTTGGTGAATGAATTAATATTACAGGAACATCCTTAAAGGAGTACCTTCGCTTAGATTGTATATTTACCCAGGATATTACTCACTTTTAATGAGTTTATTTTATTTATTTCAGTGAGCTTATTTAAGCTTGTAAAAATTGGTGGAGTGGAGCCAAAGCTAAAGCGTTGCAGCAGACGCAAAGTTTTAAATACACTCTCACGTTGCACGTGAACAGTACCATTCCATAAGTCTATGCGCGACCCTTCGATGGAAATTTCCAACTGCAAATCATAAATAAAAAAACAATTCCCTTTCACGCTTTACTGCAGCCCCCATTGTCCCTTACAAGTGTCGGTCGATGCAATGCAGTACCTCTGGACCTTTATAGTTTCTTCAATCCTTTTCAGCGTACCAACCTTTTAGACCTTCACGCTCTTTTTCACATAAAGAAAAGACTCCTTCGACTACTTTTATGGCCCATGAATTACGCTTGGACCCTAATCTTTATTGGTTTCATTCTCGATTTACTTTCGATTGTATGGATCATGTGTCACGGTTAGTTATAATATTATTATAGTTCATGGACCGAGAGTGAGGAAAGTATTTATTTGTTTTTATTTTCTCATTTAAATTCAACACCTTTGCCTTTGTTCATCTGCAGATAATATTTACGTCTACATGCCATACCTGTGTTCGGATTGGGTGGAATGTAAAATAAATAGCAAAAGCTTACATATCCAGAACAGGTTCAATGTACAAATTTGTATTCTATTATTCCTTGGTTTTTAAACATTTTGAGAAAGGAATTGATAAAGGAAAGTTAACTTGGGATTATATTATAAAATAAAAATGCGAAATTGAAGTATTCGAGTTTAGGATCTCGATCTCATGTAATTGTACTGACTGCATTTAATTAAATTTACATTGACTTCCAATATTATTTTACACATGCAGAACTTGACAACTTGTTTTAGTGACTCAAATAAACCGTGCTACGGTAAATAATGGCCAGGCTACATGGTTTACGGTTGATCAGATTTAATAGTTCTGCAATAATCTGGAACGTCATATATAGCAATTTTAGTATGTGCTATGGAAGAAGTAAGGTTTACTTTCAGCGACTATGGCCATACAAAATTATCATGCAGCCATAGCCTACAGATAAATTAATTTACTAGTCATTCCCCATCTCTAATAAAATTTAACTTTATAATTCATTTTATTATCTCTCTAAACCTGCGTTCTTTCTGTTATAAACTTCACGGCAGTTTTACTTTTGGCAAAACTATTTTAATTTTATTTACGAGCAGTAAACATTTGAGTATTCTGCAATCGCATCGCACTTCAAGGTTCAGGTAGTTAAATTCTGTTTTCCAATAAATAAATTAAATAACGGCAAGACATAAATTTCATGCTGTAAAGAACTCCAAAAAAGAAACCCAGCAGCATGCTAGTAGGTCTGTACAAATTGGAGTGGATTTATCCAAAACTGGCCTTGATCGTGATTTTTCTATGCTATCAATATCAAGCCAGCCATTTTTATCCCATTTTGCATCCAGTGGATTTTCATTTTTGTTAGCAACTTTTGAAGAACCGTCTTTGTTAAAGGATTCGAAAGTTGCTGTGGATGTTGTAGATGAATTTTTGGAGTTTGACAGATTGAGACTTTGAGATTGAAGACTGCTATTGCTTGGCTGTTTACTGATAACAAGTAAAGGGGGGAGGGTCTCTTCAATTTCCATTGTATCATTATTGAGCGATGTCCTAGAACTTGTTTCAGCTGAAGAGTCTCCAGTTCTCAGAAGACGTTCAAAATCCATGATCTGAAGTTTAAACTAGACACAAAAGATATGGTAAATTAGTTTTGCACCATTACATTATTATACGTTATGTTCGTCGAAAACTCCAGTCCAGTCAGATATTTCAAAGCAGACTTTTAAACTTACAAAGTTTTTATAAGTTCAGGTTCACTTTCCTGCTTCAGCGTGTTCAGTGCAGTGAGATGCTTTTTAGAAGTACATCCTCAGTTTGAAATGGTCATTTTAGGAAAGAAATGAAAGAACCTTTAGACCCAAACCTTTCCAAGACAAATAAGTCAATAAAACTTGTATTATGACAGTAATAAGCCATACTGATCAAACAAAACAGAACTTTACGTGTTTAACACTATTATTTAATGGCTATCGTAAGGTTTAGCTCAAAATGTTGACCATAAATTTAGATTAATTTCCTTTGAAATCACGTAAAGCCACATTATGCCATACAACTAACATAATAATCTTGTAGAAAAGAAATAAAATATCTTGAGACATGCACTATAAACTGAAATAAGATAACCCCACCGACCTCCCTACTTCTATACTGCTCTATTTTGCTGTATTGCAAATAAATACTCGGCGCAATGTCTTTGACGAAGGTTAATGAGATTATGCATCCATCTCTAACTACTGTCTTATCATTATCATTTCATTACAAATACAACAAAACGGATCCAACGGAACAAAGGTTGATGTCAGATTGCGAAACTAAGACGTTACTTTTCCAACAAACATTCGGTATAAACTGTGATAGGCGAATCATTCCGTGACTAGAATGAGTTAGGAACATTGAACTCTTTAGCACGGAGCACTACTGTCGTAGAACCTGCCAGATTGTAGAGTTAATTTTGACCTTAATTAACAAAAATGAATGAACTGTTGACTGTCTGAACTTTTAAGGCTTCCTAAATTCGAATGCTTAAAATAAATTATTTCCCGTTTATTTGACAAATACGGCGGAAACAGTTTCGGAAAATATAGGCTGATATACAGGTTGTTTTATTAATGCATTTTACAACGGTGTTAAGTATTTGGATTTTGACTTGTATTTTTATTAAATATTACAGTGGATTTATCCTCTAAAGATTCATTTGTATTTCTTTGCATGCATAAAAAGAAATAATCAATCGAATATGATTTAACTTATTTTAAAACCTTTCGATTTCAATTAGAATCTCCTACTTTCGGAGCGTAGGGATTGATCCTTCCTCTATACTCATCTTCGGCACTGACAACTTCAATATTAAGTTCTTGGTACGGAATTATTTCAATCATTCGGTCACATTCTGGAGGATGGAAGACAATTTTGAGATCTTTGCTATTTAAATCTGTCTGAGTTGAAATCGAAGTCCCAGTTTCGCTCTCCTCACCAGTACTAGTACTTGCTACGATCGAATCAACATCCTGTTCCTTTTTATCGTCCTTATCCTTATTTTTGTCAGCCGTAGATCCATCTTTAAAACCGTCCACTTTCCTAGCACCGTTATCTTGAGAAGAGGACATCTTCATGACAGGAAACGGTTTGCGGACACAGGAAGCTTTGATCACTTTTTCCATCTTTGACAGCATCTTCGCCTCCGATTGTGTCAAGGAAGTTTGTATGGAATCTTCTTTAACCTTAGTTGAGCTCTCATCCTGTTGCAATTGAAACGTGTCCGGATTAGCTTCTTGGTGGAATATCGCTGGACTGGTTAGACATTTTCTAGGAGTTTCATCAGGAAATTCTCCTACTCCAGTTCCAATATTCATCTCGCTTAGTTCAAGATGATTATTTTTAGTCTGTGATTGTCCTCCAACGTTTTCATTTTTATCTAATCCAGTTCCAGTCCTTCGTTCATTATTATTATTATCATTTTCCGGATTTTCCGAGACCGTGTTACGATTATCTTGGCTTTCATGCCCTCCACAGTAAAAACACTCGGATTCATCGGAGTCGAATTGACCGACTATATTATCGTTGCTGGGGTATAAAATGACTTCCGCTTCCCCTTCAACCTCTCCTTGTCCTCGAGCCTCTACATCCTCTTGGAAAGCATTTCCCCTTATGCATAGGGATACAAGGGATTTCACTAAATGTAAAACGTTAAATGCAACGGCAAAGCAGAAATAGAGAACTGAGTCGTTTCCTGCATTGAATTCAGATTCTTTTATTGAACCCCATTGTAACGGTCCGTAGAAGAAGATTAGGATCCAGATTATTTGAAACTTTCCAAGAAAATGCTTAGCTCTAGAATTGTTCTGTAAGCAAATTTTATTTTAACTAAAATAACGAATGACGATGACATTATTATTCATAATCTAACTCTATTATTAAGTTAATGCTGGGACAATTTTATGGGTAAAAGATTATCCAACCTCGTATAAGAAGAACGGTCCAACATTTTGCTTGGTTGGCCAAGGCTTTCTTGTCTCAATCACAGCAAAAACAACTCCACTCAACGCTGCTGTGAAATTTAACGGGACAAATGAAGAACTGCCTGGGTTTCTATGCGTTTTCAGAGAAAATGCAACGATCATCAATGGAATTGAGTAGAGAACGTTGATGACCATGTGAACGCCCTGTTTTAAAGACCAATAAGATAATTCATTTTTTAAGAATACTTTATACAAGCTTTCTTCATTACTATAATATTACATTGCCCAAAACTGATTATCTTACAACAAAAGCCACAGTCACAATACACTGGACGCAAGAAAATGGATGCTTGACCCTGATTTGTTGCAATGTTCCATAATAAATCAGCTTAGATGTGCAATACACAATATAGGCTAGAGCTAGTAGAAATAGAGCTGTGTGCAATTGCACATTTTCAACCGTCTCTGCAGTGCTGGTGTACTTTCTGAAAGCGGTTTTAAAATATCCATATAAATTCCACTATACGATAAGTAGCAAGCTGGGGTTTAATAATTAACGAGTTAGTATTACAGCTTACTTTATATGAACTGCTTCAAATTGGATGTAGAGTTGTCCAAAGGAAAATATAAATGTCGCCGTGTATATAATTATTGCTACCTAGAATAAAAGCGAGTTTTGAACTTCCATGAACAATTTACATGATTAGGACAATCATGCAGTTTAGAATTTGCTTTCATTTCTATCAAGTAATAGAAATATTACTCGAACTTACATAGGTAAGCATATTATGATAAGCACGGTTATAATTCGTCAATGCAGCTCCAATGCATTCATTCTGGCAAAAGATATGAAACTTTGCAAACATCGATATTAAATACATCGATAAGCAGGTTTCAAACCAGTTCGGGAACGCTCTGAACATTAAGTAATCATAGAACTTGGTCGTTGCAACAGAGATTCCTATACTCAATGAGACAAGGGCCAGGAATGACATTGATTGGTACATCTGCAAAAAATTTAGCATGATATTAATCTCTCTTAATCGTTAAAAGTGTTAGTCCCTTAAACAACTGTCATTTACCATCAATGCACTAAAAATGAGGAAGCCTTTCAGTACAGCTTGAATTCTTGTGCACAACCCCATTTTGAATTTTCGGTTCACATATGCGATACAAAAAAACGTAACTGGACACGCAAATAATTTAGATTAAAACTCAAGATGCATTTGTTCTGCTTTATTAGGCGTATAAAGCCTTTAGGACGTTTTGTTTTATTTCGTTAGCATTCTTCATAAACAGAAATAAAAGGATTTTACTTGGCAACGAAGCCGAATTCAGTATAATTTAGTCATTTGACTACACTACTCATGCCCTTACTAGTTTCATTACAAGATGAACTTTCATCATTATTGGTATTGACATTAGTACTAGTGCTACTAATTAGGGTATTTAATTGGGCTGAAGCAGGTTCATTATGATTATTAGTACAACTAGGACAAATATTCGGGATATATGGTTCATCAGGTATCCTATTATTAGCTCCTGGTATCAAATGATCCTTCCAGGTTCCCTTAACTTTCATTATACCAAATGAGCTAGTCAGTGGAGATAATGGCAGAAGCAACCCTTCGGAATCCGACTCCGAATTCTCATGATTATTCTCTACATCTACGTCTTCGAGGGGACGATTCTCATTCTCAACGTTTCCCAGCTCCTTTGATCCTTGAACCTTAGAACATCTCAGCATTTTCAGATCTTTATATTTTCTTCGTGAAGGTATTTTTCTTAATGCATCTAAATCTTGAAAGCTATACTTATTGACTGGGCCATCCTGATTGGAATTAGGGTCGAAAGAATTCATAGTAGGGGTTGATAAAGTTGGTCCTACCATGTTTCTCTGAAATGTTCGACCAAGTGATATTTTTCTAACGTTGTTTAAATTACTAAACAGCGGTTCTTCTACAAGGGATACATTGCCACCCGAGAACGTTCCAGTAGTAACGGTAGAATAACTTTGCATAGGGCTTCCTAGGCCATTATTATTCGCATTTCCATAGTTAAAAATCAGCTCTTCTGGATTAACCCGTCTCCCTCTTCGTCTACGACCCCGCAATCTCTCACTATCCGTCTTCATACAGTAGATCAACGTAAACTTTACAAAGTATAATAGAATGAGCGAAGTATTTACAGCAAACAGGAGGAAGTTGACTTTTATACTGGTTTTTAAGTCCGGAAATGGAATCTGCACGCGAAAGTACCACCTTGCAGCAAAGGGTACGAGGGTGAATAGGAAAAAATTGTTGCGAACCTCGCCATGTATCTGTAGATATATTTAAAAGAAAGTGGTTGTCAGTTTGTCAAGCTATAGTGGTTGCAGTTTACTCGTAGTACATAAAATAGCTTTAAAATAAAATGAAATATCAAACTTGCCATTGAATATGCTCCCTCATCTGAAAACAAAATGTGACCACCATCGTCATTTTCAAAACGGAGGAAAATGCTGGCATATCCTAGAAGTATTCCTAACAAATTCAGGCTGAGGTATGCTAAGTATTCGTTGATGGGGTAGTAGCGGTAAAATATGCCCAGTAGAACCAGTGGCAGACCTAGGAGCACGAGTAGCACGACTTCCATAATCTACACGGATAAATCAGAGAAAGCTATGAAGTTGTTAAAATGAGATTCGGGTAAGGCCTTTCTTGAGTCTTACTCTTACATAAAGGAAGGCGAACATAAAGCAGTATTTGATGATTCCTGGACACTCGAACGGAGCCCTAGATCTAAGTTCGTCCAGCCTCAAATCCATCCTGCACTTTCTCCCTAAGCAGTATCCGAAAAAGCTTAAAGCTAACAGAAACTTGAACGTTGCCATCCTTTCCGATTCCACCTCCGTAATCTGAGCTTCAATAGGTTTTTGAGTGTACCGAAGCTTAAATTGAATAAGGATTTCGTAATAAGACACCACAATCAGCGTCCAAAGAGGCAAAGTCTTGACGAAGAAATAAAGAACTGGAGCCTTCTTTTTAATTCGAATTAGAAGATCTTCTAAAAATATAAGCTGGATATTTGTCTGTAGAATGACTCCAAACGCTAACGTATACAGGGTGATGTTAGTTTCGATAGTGTTGCCTAGCCTTCGACGGGCAATTGCTTCGGAGAGTATGGAACCCGCGTGGGCGATACCGATTCCACAGGAGAGCCAGACTATGAGCATGGCCGCTTCGAATAACTATAGATGAATTTAAAAATGAAGATTTAATGATTTGCACATCTTGTAGATAGATAATGCCTATTAAACTAAAGTAAACTGTCATTGGTAGTTTTACCCAGTATAATAGCAGGTAGTGGAAATGTTTGCAATTTATTCTCAAAGCTGCTATGATTTCAGCCAAAGTCATCCTTAATCAGTGAGAAGACTTTTAAAATCAGTTCATGAATGAACTATATTTTGTATTAGAAGACAATCGGCCCTTAAAAAATAAATCGAGTTTGCAAAAGGCTTTTGCATGTTAAACTTTAAAAGTTATATCTGCAGCTAAGACAGACATGTGCTAAAAGCATAGTCGAAAATGACTTTTTATGCCTCTATCGGTTTTGCAGAAATGATAAACAATAATTTGGAACTTTTAAAATAACTTTTTCATCAAAGCATATCGCATACTGCAGTAGCTAGAGTTAAGAGTTAAAGACGTAGCCAAGCAACTGTATGATAGCCATCTCTCTAGTTCATTTGTAGCCTTTTGTACAGCTAAAAAGACTTCGACTGTCTAAAACTAAATTAAAGATGACCATGATGGTAAGAGTAAGATGTTTCTGACTCTGACTGATTAATACAATGACGAACAAGAACAATTGCTCAACAGATAAACAAATATAGAAAACTTGAATGAAATTCTAATTAAATCTTGTACATATTTGCATAGCCCATTCTCTTTTAGCCTTCGACAATAACAACAACTCGTGTGTACTGCGTTGAATTTTGCGAACCTTCTTAACTAGTGCCTATTCCGAAGTGTTTTTCAGTCATCCTTTTGTATCTTGGATTTCGTAGTGTTTGTCCCTTACTCTCGAGAGTACACAAAGCTTCGACTTGAGTTGTTTCTGAAAGTTTTCTGATCCCATATACTTCCAAATTGAAAGTATAACATGAAGCTTTCCTCATCCTTTAGAATTTGTGCGCTACTCCTGCTGATTGTCGCTTTTTCGACCGTAAGAAAAGCTCATACCCGTCTTGCTTTTATTAATTTATTTCTTAAATAGTTACATACAGCTAGAGACAATTTATCTAAGTTTTTTGAATACTTATAATATAGAATATATCAGCTCAAAGAAACCCAGAGAGATCGACCCCAGTATATCCAACAACCAACGCTATTTCTGCGGTTTTGGTAACGTCACCTAGACCAAGACCTACTCCCCGAGCAAGACCCAAGCCATGCATAAAATACCCGGATAATTTCCAGCAGTTAAATCTTCCCTGTGGTGGCTTTGATAAACCTGCTTGTCTTGCTGAATGCAAGAAACTAGGCCACAATAGAGCGTATTGTGTCACAAAAGAGGTGTTTTGCTTGTGTCATTCGGGGGACCTGTACAGTTGCTAAATAGCTTAAAATAAAGCATAAAGAAGTCCAATTTAATTATAATTTTTTACTGTCACTGTACTGTTTGGTATAAAAATCATAGTTTCATTTATTCATTTATTCATTCATTTCAAAAGTTCAAAACAATAATTATTTTAGTTTAATGTATAGGAAGATGGAGAAAAAATAAATATTTTGTTATCAGATATGTCTGAAATACGATGCAAAATGTTAATGAATATAGTCATGTAAAAATCACTGTTAACTATTAAATAAAATTGAAAAATGGTCACATGTACACTTAAATTCATACGAGATTTGCACTACTCCCTGTCCCTGCCTCACAGGACGACCTAGACGAACTCTCATCGCTTACACTAATACTGGGAGAGCTTCCAAAACTACCTTCAGCAGAGACTCTAATATCTTCTAGGGTGATCTGTTGACAATGCTGTCGCAAATACTGTGAAAGGCCAGCCCCACCATGGCATATGGGTGGATTTGCTAATCCAGCTAGTTTAAGGGTATCCACCCATTCGGAAGTGCAATCAGTGAAGATAAGGACTTTGTCATTTTTATTCATCCCTTTCACCAATGAGAGTAGCATGTTTGCAGCAGTGTAGTCGTAAGAGTTCCATTTCGAAAAATTTATTACAATTACACGACAAGTGTTCCTATGTTTCAATGTTAGCTTTTGAACGGTACTAGATATATGATCCACCGAGGGAAAGCTTACGCCTGAGGATTCGGGTTGGATTAGTAAATATCGTATCCCTGTATCTTGATCTACATGAAGTTCGGGATTGAGATTAGGCTTTAGGGTTTTGTAAAGCAGGGCTCCAACGCTCGCTCCAACACCAACTAGTATTCCATATTCCATACCTATACGGGCATGTCCAATACCGAAATTAGCGTCATTACTCGAAAACCATTAGATATGTTCCTTGATCTTAAATAATAACAGTTAAATATTTACTTACCCAAGTATAAGGAACTGGCAAATGTGATGAGACAGGCTACTGCGTCCATTTCTGTGAACATAAATTAAAATATCATTAACCTAAGTATTAGCTTCATTACGATTATTAAGGCGATACATATATGTAAATAAAATACTTGAGATTTTCCACATTGGAACAATTGTCTCGTAATCGATCATGAATATCACAGCCCCAATAATCACTGAATTATACAAGAGTTTCAAACTTAAAATTAGTGACCTGAATACAGAAATATAGACGATTAGTAATATAAATTGCATTTTAATAGCCCTTACCAGCCGCTAAGCTGGATTTGGGAATATAATAGAATGATGGAGTCAAGAATCCCAGGGACAGTAAAACCAATATTCCTAGGCAAGAGGAAGTAAATCATATTTAAGCGGAATTCATTTTGCATTAGTTGTACGAGGTAAAATTTCTAATAATTTTTTAACTATGCTTTACCCGTATAAAGACCCCCTAACGGGGTCCGCACTCCGCTAGCTTCATTCACCGCTGACCTGGAGAATGAAGCTGAAGTTGGAATCGCACTAAAAAATCCACCAACGATGTTAACAGTTCCCAAAGCCAACATCTCCTGAGTAGCATCTACCTTTTGACCAGATCCAAATGCTTTTGAAATTGCTACATTTTGTAGGATGGAGATCAACCCAATGACAAGTGGTCCTGTTTTTATACACGACCAACTCTCCCAAAATGTGTAATAATGCTGGTCTACTTGGCCAAGAATTGTTGTATTCGCATGCGGATCCATTACAGGTAGATTAAACGGAGGTAAGGACAAAGGAGGAAACCCCCCTTGGACATACCCAACCAGTTTAAATGGGGGTGTTTTCCACAAATATGCGATAAGCGAGGTGATTAAAATAACGATGACGTTTCGAGACAGAGATGTAAGCCATATTCCAGTTGACAAACCCCTATTTTGAAGTTTTACGTCCTTCAATTGCTGGAATTATTAAGGAGAAAAGCTTTAAAAAACTTAGTTAGGCTAGTAAGCTTTCAAAGAGTTTTAAAATGCTCACTCTTAGTCCCATCAAAACAGCAAAGGCAGTAATTCCCATCACAGCATCACCCAAATGAATTGTGGTAAAATCCCTAATAATAGCTTCCCAATATCCAAGAAATCCATCCCCCTTGTCCCCTGTCATTCCAAAAAGACTTTTTACCTGCGACGAAAGGATAGTACAGGCAGCACCTGCCGTAAAGCCGATAGTTACTGGCTCAGATATAAAGCTAACCACCCATCCTAAATAAATAACCCGTCTTAAAGTTAAACTCTTCAGAATTAAGGACGAAACTTCATACACAATGTAGAATCCATAAACTCAGTACCTAATCTTAGTACGGCTAAGACAAGTTCAAAAACGCCTGAATAAAATCCAACTAAAATTGCACAAGAGGGATTATCATTTCCGCAAGTTTGAAACGTTAGCAAGCCCATAACAGCGGTAGGTCCTATAGTAGCTTGACGGCAGGACCCCAAAAGGACATAAACCAACACGCCAATGTATGATGAGTAGAGCCCATACTAAGTTTAATGAATGTATTCATTTTACCCTTCCGAAACTCCAAATTTTTCAAAGTTTTATTTAATTTTATCTACAATTTAATAATAACCTCAGGCGTCAATCCAGCAATAGCTGCATAAGCCATGCTCTGAGGGACCACCGTTAGACCCACAGTTATCCCAGCAATCAGATCTGAAACAGAGTCTTTCTTTGTATACTCTGAGATCCATTCTGTTATCGGTAGCCTCCTTTTAACCAACTCTAAAGCCCTCTGTCCATAAGAAGAAGGGTCATCTGTTAAAATTAGCGTTATTTCTTCCATTTAATAAACCCGTTTTATCCATTTATTTGTTTGTGGTTTGTCAGAATCGAAGTCATTACAAATCACTCCTACTCCTGAACAATTATTGCCAGTGCCAGTACTAAATACATTAAATGATGTAAAGCCTCTCCATGTTTGACGTTTCTGCATGCATGCGTAAGCTTCAAATTTACTTAGGTTTATGGTCAGTACGGAGTTGGGGTCATGTCAGAATGGAAATATTATTACTGATAACCTATGGTACACGAGGCCGAAGCCAAGTTATGTTTATGCAAAAATAATTCATGTGTTGATCAGTTATTTTTCAACTAAAGAGCGAATCTGCGGGGACACTCTGATAGGCAACATAACGTGTTGTTAACCAATCAAAAAGATTAGGTTTGTTTGCATGTGCTAGAAGCATCATTCATTGTATTCCTATCTCATTAATTCAATGAGTTGTAACACCTTCACTGTCCTTAACGATTGCCTCGTGCTGACCATGTATGCGTTTTAATTACATTCCTGGAAATATAATTTACGAGATTTCCGGTTTTAATTCCCCCTTAATAGTCCCCTCTAAATAATTCCCCCTGTCTCTCTATGTTAAAAATTAAAACTCACCCTATCCTTAGAAACAATAACTACCCAGGGAAATAACTACCCCAAATACGGTAATTATGTTCATCTTTAAAAAAAATCATGCGAAGAGTACAAGTATCAGTATACTTTATCTGTGCAATATATGGCAAAAGGTACTCTGTGCCTGCACTCAGCTTGTTCAATCTGTAGAATAAAACTTTTAACAGCACATAGAATTACCGTTTGCGTCTTAGTCTTACCGTCATCAAAGGAAGCTTTTCTACTGCAGTCCATGGTTTTTCTTCGACTTAAAACTTAGCGTGGTGTCTCCAAATTACAATGTTATTATTTATTAATTGAACCCACACCGACTCAGTTATTTGGTCTTTTGGAGAAGGTTTACTGCAATAATTTCATTATTCAAGGATTTAGCTTATAGCACTTTTTGCGTTCCTAGAAAACTGTGTAAATCTTTTAACAACGAGTTGTTCAGATCTGCGAAGTTTAGAAATCTTTACACTAAGCTAGAAACTTTCTATCGGGGCCAATGCCGACAATTCAGCGTGCTTAAAATGCAGACTTGCTAGCGTTCAGTTAAATGAGAAGGGGGAACACAATGCTTGTAAATTATATCTTTGAAAGTTAAGCTAAGTTTCAGTTAACTCTTAGACTATACTTCCGATCTGACAATGAACGAATGAATCGTTGTAGTTTTATATTAGAATTTAAATTGACGAATTCCACAGCATAAAACGAACTATTTAACCCGTCAACATAATATTAGGTACGTCCGTGGCACACTATGTATGTATACACAGTAAATGTTAGATGCTAACTCATCAATTCTTTAGTCAGCCAGCAATGCCAGTTATTTAGTTCTTTCTTGCAATGCTACTATGCTAGTGTAAATTCAAATGAGCACACTAACTTGGTTTCTGTACTAAAATGATCCCATTGTTTATGGTGCTAAAAGCTAAAAGTCCTGTATATAATAGTTTTCAAATTTTTCCTTTATTCATATATTCTAATCCAATGAAAAGAATGCTCATTATGTTTCATGTATTAAACCTTTTAAGAATTCAATACTATATAGTTATCGTAATTGATTGCAACCGTTCACTGCTCTGTTTCATTATCGAAAGTAAATATTCATATGGTGTAAAAATTTAGTTTCTTGTTATGAGTAGATATATTATGCACCCACATTGATTTTATAGATATTGATTGACTCGATAAATACTGAAATCGTGCCTGAGATTTAAAATGATAAGGCTGCTGTTTGGCTACAACGGTTCTTGCGTAGAACGAGAAATACCAACATTTTAATTAAATGACCAAAGGTCAATCATTGTTCTGTCCAGAAAATCCAAATAGTGATTAAAATATATCATACTGAGAATTAATGCGAACACAAAACGCTCTGTACCAGGCTTACAAGATTTAAAATTAAAGATGATCACAAGTTTGTAATAAAATTATGAAAAATGGGAGTATATGCAATCAGTGCTTGTGTTTAATTAATGAATTAACGTTAAGCTTTGGGTTACTATGAAATTATGCTTAAGAAACATCAGTTTTACATTAAACTGTATTAGAGGCTAGTTATTTGTTCATGTAAAAAATTGTATTACTGAAGTTTGAAACTCATTGACTGACATTATTGGATCCAATTTAAATTAAGCAATTGGGATTCCAAAATTTCAGGAAGATAATTGACAGACAAGTGGTAAAGCAAAGATCATAATAATTCACCCCGCAATCGTACTTCAAAATCACGAATGCGAAAATGGTTCAGTGGACAATTGAGAATGACAAGTTGACAACCTGAGTTTCATATTTTGACCTGTATCTGCATCCAACAATATCGCACGTTTATAAAACAGTCTGACGAAACGTCTGTGCAGTAATAATATGATTGGCATTGATTTCCTGTCAACCCCAACCATTGCCGTTTAAAAGTAGGGTTAACCTTTCAAGCCATATCCGTCCGTATTGCAATTTTAATATTTAATATTGTACTATAGTAACTTTTTTCTATCTGTAGTTGATTTCTATCTATAATCACGCATACACAATACACAGAGTATGAAGAATATCATTCCATGAGCCTAATTAAGTCGTTCCAAAGTCTAATGAGTACTCTTGACAAACGGATGACCACAAAAATATAACTAAATTATTGTAATAATTACTAAAGGGGTATCCCAATGTTAATTTCAATCATGAACATGAAACACAAAAACATAATAATGACTTTCCATAGTTAATGATAACGCGGCCCCCATAGCACACAGAAGAAGTATTTGTCAATAAAGCCCACAGAGGATATGCTTCGATCATAAAATATTATTCTATCGATTCTATTGATTAAATCCTGATACAAGTGGTTATTTTTTACAAAAATGCAGCTCAAGCCGTCACTGTTGCACCTCAAGAGGGAAACAATTATTCGGTTTGTTCCAGTAACAACTGCATTTAACTAATAATTATTATTACATTGTGTTTTAAAGAAGTGGAAATAGTGCAGTATGAATAATTCCAGTCTTTGTCATTCATGATCTAAAATACTAATATCAATCATGAATATAAAACCTTTTCTTAAAGGAAAGGTTGATGACTTATAACAGATAAAATGCATGCATTTGAGTCGATCGATGCAGTTGAAAAATTGCATGCATGCATTTAGATTCATTTTTTCTGTCTTTTATTAAAATATATTAGTCCCAGAATTAATTTGCCCAATAGCTTGGGATAATTCTTATTGTTTACTAAGCATGCTGTCAAAAACTCGTGACAGGTTAATAAATATGAGTATTCTATGGTTATTTTATATTTCACCATTGATTTCCATGCTCTTACCATCGGCTCCAGATTTACCATTTCATTATATTGTTTTCTGACTTTGGTCGACTAGTTATAACCGATGTATTGTGGTTTATTCCTGCTAAATCTACTAAATTCTGTTCATGTAATCCATGTTTGTGGTGTATTTTCCAAAAATATCTTAATCGACTTAGTTAATTGGATCATACCCTGTGCTCTGAGTTTTTATCCGCAGGATAGCAGGATGTTTTGAGCTTGTCTTACCAGCTATGATCGACTAAGCGAGCACCCGATCCCTAAAATAAATAAGATTGTGCTGGAAAGAACTTCAGCTAAAAATACCTTTGCAAAGTTTGTCTAATTATTGTTGTTTTATTGAAACATCATTTTTCGTCGAAGGTCATTTTTACTCAGTGATGGGATAAACGGAAGCATTATATTTTATCGGACTACGATTGACGTTCCAACTATCAGTAACGTCAAATTTTAGTCTAACACTGAATGCACTCATGCTCGTAAATTTATATTACAATGTAAAGATTAAAAATGGCACAGCCTTGAAATTACTTTCATTCTGCTTTGTAAAACAACAATTGTTCAGTGAATAGAGACATGGCCTTGCATGATTGTTTAACTGAGTTCAGGGAACACGAATTTTATTCAACCCCGGATTAACCTTCGATTGGATTTCCCAAATCAATTTACTGTAATGATTTTCGAAAGTTAAATTATTCGACCGGCTTAAATCAAATAGACATTTATTTCATGTATTTATCCTTCAATACATAAATTCTCATTAATTCATAAGTATTGTGCATCCATTTCCCGTTATTAAAATGAATAGTCTCCTCCAAACGAAGTATTCTGATTTTGCATTGATATGATAACCCCCAAGTCCCTCATTAAACTTGGTAATACTTGAAAAAGTTTGCCGACAGTGTCTTTCCAAACATTAGGATTTGGTATCCAAAAGTAGCCTTGAACATAAAAACCTTCGTCCTAATTGCAGCTTCCCGTTCTTCGAGAACCAGCTCCTGAGATTTCCTCCACCGAGTTGCTGCTACCAATCCCATTTCCAGCTTTTCTTCTTCTCCCATCTCCAAATCAACGTCTTCTGTATACTCTATCGAAAAGAATATGGCGAACAAAGCCATGCTTGCCATGATGAAGAGCAGTTGATGAATCCAACTTAAGGAATTCTATCAAAATAATTAAACATAAATTCGCCTTCAATCAATCTCTGTGAAGCATCTAAGAATCCATGAGATAAGCTGCTACTATGATAACTCAAGCGATTAAAGTTACCTCGTTTGTAAAGATAGTCTTGCCATTTGATCCTTTCCTTGAGCATGTATTTCGACCCTCATCTCCTGCCTCGTTTGTTACCAGCTCTGCAGTAGGATAGCTGATGGAATAGCTGATATACTCGGACAAAAACGCCAGGAAGAAGATAAATATGAAGGTTATTGCGTCGGAGAAGTCATAAAAGTTCTTTTCATTCCGTATGTAGTCCATGGAGGAAGGGATGAAAAAAGTAATAGATCCTAAGACAGCGTCTATGCTTAGTTGCCACTGTAAAGAACAATAAAAATGCCAAAACTATAAGATACTGCTACAAAAGCATCGATTCAAATAGCAGACACGCTCGCATGCTTTATCTTTAGTAATCTATAAGCCATTTAAAATGTAAGCAGACCGTGATAATCCGACTCGAGCCCTCCATGAAACCATCTTTATGAATCTTCTGGGCCAAAAAGTAGGTGAGGTACATGATAGCGAATGAATAGCGAGAGGTGTTTTCTGCCTCTTGGTAAAGATCACTTTCCGAACGCTCTATCTCGCAGTATTCAAGTAGACGGGTGGGTAAAACCTTTCTGGTTGCATATTTTAGTCCGGTCACAATGCACACTCGGGGTAGCTCATTTTTCTCGATGAAAATATAGAATCTCTTGTGGAACTCTTGGTAAATTATGATGAAGGCTAGGATAGCTTTGAGGAAATCAAGAACTTGTGGAAGCTAGGTTGAAAATAGGGTAGTTATTTGGTTTTGAATCTGAGTTCAACAAAACATGGGGGAGGGCATTGTTTAATCAAGTCTTATTAAGACAAGGCTGCAAGGAGATATGCTGCAGGAAAGTAGAAGAATTTATACCGGTCGTAGGAAGAAGCTGAACTGATGCTTGGCTCGATTTATCGCCGGACGAATTATGAAGTCTTCAAAAAATAAAATGATCTTGACAGCAAAAGGGATCATACAAAGGGCCATCATGGCTTGGGTTGCTGATGGGCCCCCGAGGGATTGATGCACATTTTCTTGAAAGAATTCTGCTACAAACTCCGCCAAGAATACCACTCCAAGAACGGCCAAGATGAAGCAGACGGTTTCATAGCCCTTGACGAAGTTTTAGTACGCAATAATTAATTAAGGTATGTAGGTATAGACAAGGGTTGGAAATCCTTCAACATTAATTTATCAGCATTCCTAAAGTTAAAATTCAACTTAAATTGAGTGGGTATGTGAGTGGACTAACCAAAATTACAAGGAGAACGAATGCATCGGTAAACGGAGAAAACACGCTTCTATGAGAATTCAGCAAAGCACTAACGTCAATCTTAGCCATTTCTCATGCAAGATCTCTGCTAATAGTAATCAAACTGCTTTCCCAATAAATCCTAATATTCGTATTGTACTTGTAAAAATTAGAAATGGACAATGCAGTGAATGCTTTCTGTCATCACGGCTTCCTTATAATATTTATCCTGTTGGGATTCACTTTTTGATAATTTCTGTTTCCGTAGTATCTTTAGTTTAGTAGCTATACATGCAAAGTACAGTACCGCATTTCCCGTTTTAACACCCCTGGGATTTTATTACTTTGAAGGGAAAATGGGATATTCAAGGTTGAAAAGCTAGGGGGTTACACCGGGGTGGGGAAGGCATTATTTCGGGAATCATGTTTTGTCTAAGTCGTTTCTCATTTTTGTGGAATCCAGTGAAAATTCCTAGCGTCAAGAGTTTCCGGGCTTCAATTTAATAAATGCCGATGAACATGAACATAGTTAAACACTATAACCACACCACCATGAGCCTTAACTTATTGTATTTACTGATGCAGAACATCTCGAGAATTCTGATTAATTTACAAAACAACCTAAATAAACTATTTAACAAGAAGAATCCTCATTTTTAAACCACACGGCCGGACCCCGATCCACATAGAATTGGATTGCCACTATCGTCTTCGAATGTACAGGCGATGTTGTAGTGGATCTAAAAAATTTAAGAAATTTTCATTGAATTCTTACGTTATTTTTAGGTTGTTGTGGCTAAGGTTCCAAGGTTAAGGTAGAACATTACTTACCGGTGGAACATAGTAAGGAATTACAAAGGAAGACATTGTATTGTAAACAACATTAGCTTCCAAAGGACAGGTTCCATTAGTTATCGTTTCGCATCCACCATAACCAGGTAAATTGTGCTGCCTTCCAAGGTATATTGTTCCACATTTTAGTTTTGGGCTGGTTAGATTTTGTGCTAAAAAATAAAAAAAATATAGGTAGGACCGGTTGGGTCATCGTAAATAATTAAATAAAAAATAAAGCCCCTATAATAAGCTCCGGCTCCGACACAAACTTACTTGATATAATATCAGCATCTACAGTATAATTTTTACCCCTTTGAATCGTACAAGGAAACTTAGTGCAGTCAGTCAACCGTAGTTCTAGCAGGGTAGCTCCAACTATGCTCAGTGGAAGTGGAATGTTATTTAATTTAGTATTTAATTCAAAAGAAAACAAATTAAACAATTGGAAATTGAAGTTGAAATTCAAAAATACAGAACGAAAAATGAGTATTCTAATATGCTTATTATCAGTTCTAGGAAATTACCGCATTTTGGATCTATATTTACGTTTGTGACAACTCCAGCCAGACCTTTAGAAATTAAACTGCATAGAACGATTACACAAGCCAAAATTAGCGATTTTGCCATTTTTAATTTCAACTCTTATAAAATCAAATGCCAACTTTCGAATGATAGAATGAATCAGAGGATTTGAGTCTGAGTCTAACCTTATATACTTTATCAAATTCATCTCATTATTATTCTATAACATGGATTTTCTGAAAATAACATGAATTAAACGCGACCCTATTTGTAAATCGAGATCATTATTGAAGGATGCTGCAAGGTTCATATCTGTGCTATTTAAAGGAATTTTAATGCGTCAATGTAACATATTTAAACCGAGGTCAATAAATGCAAAAGTACAGAAACAAAAGAGCTAAACTAAATTGTAATTTCCATCCTCTAACCTTCAACGTTTCTGTACAGCGTTCTAAAAAGTGCCCTAAACGGAAACTGAGCTGCATAAACCTTTTTTATGAATATGAGTCCTTCCTAAAATTGCGTCTTTTTACTTCTTGAAATTGTGTGCATTTATGTGTTCAGTAAATAAAACTGGCAAATCAAATAATTCAGGTTTGTAAAGACGAATTTCCGAATGTATTAAGTAAAAGATTCGTGAGTCTTTTTAATTAATTCTATTTATTTGATTATTATTTATTTCCCTTACATATTACAATATTTAAAAAATAGCATACACAAAGTTCATAAAGTTGGATATGAAAGAAAAATTTATTCACTGGTTCAATGTTCATACGGGTGTTCGAGAATAAGTTTATGGAATCCCCCATAAATTTACACGTAAAGTGTTGTAATGACTATTTGACATCATCAAATCTAACTCAGAGCACCAAACAACACGAATCTTGTAGATTGTTTAGGGCTAACTAACAGTCACATTTACCCAATGCCTTTTATTCATGAACCCATCTACTCATTTTCAACGTTTATTTCAAAAAGGAAAAAAAGACCTGTCAATACCAATTAACCATAAATATGCAGTTAGTTCCGTTTACTTATCAGATTAGATGGCAATGACACATGACAAAGCTCAGAGATCGATGCATAATATTACATTAAATCCTTTAACAATAACACTTTGTGTGGGGGTAGACAGGCTAATTTGCATAACTAAACAAATTGAGGAATTAAGTTACAGGTGTGAAAACAGGTTATGCACACACAAAATCAGAAGACGACAACAGCAAAGAATAGATCATTCCTCAAACAATCCATTGCTGTCTTCTACCAGATCTTATCAATTACAAATTACTGCATAAAATGAATACGAAAAAACTTTCACCCTCGTTAGCAAAAATGTATGCTATAGTAAGTCAGCGTATGGTCATAATGCTACATAAATAAGCATCTTTAATGTTTCTTATAAAGTCCATGATTTTTTTAGCAGCAAGATCAAGCATGAAGTCTATGGATTTTTTACACTACAACAACGATGCGATTAATCCAAAAGCGATCCAAAACATTTGCATAATAAGACGTTTGCATGAGCGTTAAGTAGTTCCGTAGCCAGCAGTTAAATGCTGAATGTAATTACATGGGATGCATTATGCTGTAATCATTATTGCTGCAGGAATAGTAAAACAGGATCTGTGAAGTGTAACACATAATGTGTGCAGGGATGATAGGAGAATTAATACTTTTATCCCTTATGTAAATGGATTATCTATAATGTGTTATATTACATTTTTTAATTGTAGTAAATAGTAATCACATTTTTCTTATTGCGTTTTCCTGTTAGTAATAGCAAGGGATCCTTCATCGATGGGGAATTTTATTTCTGATACTTTTTTACTCAAAGTAATAATTGTACTCTGGCCAATTGTTGAAAACCAATAAATAGCCGGTGTTGATGTCTCACTCGTCCAGTTTGTTAAAGACAATCTTCAAAGTTTTAAGTTTCAAACATTGAAGATACTTAAAGCTTAAACTTTACTAGGAGAAATGAAACCCGTTACTTATTTCGGGGTGTTCTCAATAGCATGCTTTGCTACTGTTTGTGCAAACTCTAACTATTTGTATGGACAAAGAAGTAAGCATTTCTTTTAGTTTACTGAAGTACTCTGATATTTTTCAGAACATTCATATAGTTTTATTTGTGTAACGTTTATTATATGAAATATCCGGTTATTAATTTTCAGTCGCAGGAGGGCTACCTGTGTATAATGACTTGTTGAAAATTGATGGAGACCCAGTTGAGCATTTCAAGAATTTTAGGGGGGATCGGGTTATGCTAAAATGCATCACTGGATTGCGAGACTATCCAATTTTTGCATGGTACAAGAATGGAAAAGTAAATGAGATTTTTATAAATATGTTTTGACAGATGTAAGGATATTTATTTTGAAACAGTGAAAACCCCCTTTATTTTATTAATAGCCCCTAACCAAGGATTTCGTAAAGTATCAATTGATCAGCAATGGGAACAGTTTCCTGGAAATTCCAGCCCTTTCCTTGAGCAGTGAAGGGAACTACACTTGTTCTGTGAACAACGATTTTGGACTGGCTAGAAAAGAGTATAAAATATGTGTTATTGGTAAGTTTTTAATGCATGCATACTGGTAAGCTTAATCAGGAGGAAAGTTGTGAGCTGAATTGTTGTCATTTTACTTAATACTAGCTCCAGGGATTAAAGAAGATTGTCCAGGATGGTGGTACAATTGGTAGAAATAACATGCATTTCGAAGTTATTGTTTTTACCAAACAATAAATCCTAGTTCTCTTAGATTGCGGAGATAATGGATTTATTTGTATTGACTGTGATATGATGCCTAAAATAGTTTGTTATATGCCTGATTGTTTTGTTGTAGTTCTAAGATTAAATTCATCTTTTATTTTTTTATGAAATTTAGTAGGAAAGGAAGTTGTTGTATAATAATGGTAAATAAAGTGGTTTAAAATGAAACAAGCGAAGGGCAATTTTTGGAGAATATAAATCTTGATTCAAGGCTGCATGTATAGATGAAAGAAAGTAACGCATTTCCGATTTTAATTCCCAAAATTGAAGGGAAAAAGGATCACTAATCCGAGTAAGAAAGTTAAAATACCGGATGATTCAGAAACATCTACCTAGGGGCATTATTTCAATTTTAAATATTAGCGATGTTTCCATGGAGATTCACAAAAATTCCTGTAATCATTTTTGGAATTATTTTAATTTTACGTTACTACACTAAAACCGTAATTTTTCTCGAAAATAAAATAGTGCCCATAGGTAACTGTTTCTGAATCACCCGGTGGTATAAGGACTTCTGCAGCAGACCAAGGTGTTTCCATGGAAGCTTGTTTTGCCTGAGGAGAAAACAGGCAAAACAAGCTTCCATGGAAACACCTTGGCAGCAGACAGACTGCTGAAGGATGAGTTGAAAATGGAAATACGCTACTTAAACCAAATTAACCATCAGGTTGAAATGTCTGAAAAAGTCATGATTATCCTATTTTCCATAGCGTTAGTTCCAAGTTCGTCAAGCGCCACACTCCAATTCTAATAAAACATCTCCAGTTTGGATGCAACTGTCTAAAAAATGTATCCTACACCCTAAATATGCACTAATGATAAAATATGTATGAGCTTTCCATAGTAACAGAACGAGGTCAAAGTGGTCAATGATCAAACTTCCAGCGCTTTAAAAAATTATAAGGTTTTGTTCTTCCTTATAATTTCATCTCTTGCATCGTTTTGTACTACGCGTCCTCTACTCATTTCCTCTCTTTTGGGAAGCAGAGGCCAGAAATTGATAGAAGCAGAAAGCTACCTCGAAGGATTCGAATTTACACAACCTGGAATCTGGGAAACCCACGGGTATGGATAAAATAACATTTGCGCTACGTCGTACTGTGGTAAATGGGGATGCACTACTGCTTTCAAGCCTGTGTCCTACCGTTTCCTTCAATGGCTTATAATCTTTAGCAGGGAAACCGCTGGATCGCTGCTCAGTGCTCAGCCTCGACCTAACATGGATATAGCTTTGCAGACACCCATGAATGATTCCCTGCAAACTGCTCAGGTCACAGAAGGTTCTTCCAAATGCGGACCCGACAGTATCTCTATTATAATCGAGACCGAAATTACTGCTGCTAAAAAAGGAATAGAACTGGAAATGGAATCACAGAAGAATGCTCAGCTCGCGGATCCAGATATGTTTGGCCCGAATTCCCAGGTCAGTGAAATAAAACTACTGGTAACTAATTTATATAATTAACGACATGAGTTTGTTATAGGAAATGTTAGAATCTATCCTAAGGCTATTGTAAAATTGAGCTTTCTAATGTCAAAGAATCTACTCAAGATGAAGAACTTAAATTTCAGGATGCTTTAAAAGAAGCCGTTCAAAAACGTTTGGGCACTTTTTTTGCTGTAGATCATCGTGTAAGCAAGCCAAGTAAGCGTTCTGGGTCGAGATGCTTCAAAAAACTGGACAAATGTGTTACATTCATATTGCATTCTCTTTTGGATTGGGTGTGTATGAATTTTAAAAGGACATAATTATTTGATAAACAGTATTAGCTTGTCATGTCATATGCCTCTGTTGAACGGTTGTAATGAACCTTTTTTTAATGCTTTATCCATCTAGATTTTAAAGTTTTTCTTCGGGATTTTAATCCTTGCAATCACTGCGGGATCCTATGATAGCCTGATATGGATATTATCCAAGTTCGATATCGATATGATGGCTATAAGCAGCAGAAGCTGGTGGAATGCGGCTGCGGTGTCCCTGTTTCAAATCTACTACGCTATGGTCTTTGTATTAGTCCTTACTGGAGCTGGGAAACCTTTCTTCTCACGGTTCAATCATGTAACTTATGCATAAAAACTTTCACTCTATTAAATCTTCCATTTTTTTTCTCCTCAACCTGGAAGTTTCTTATTATTAACTTAGTTATATCATAACTATATCATAGAGTGGACTAATACCGGAGTTTACAGCTTCAATTTTCATACTGACCAAAGTCTTCGTTGAGTCCGCTTCGATTGTAATGCCTAAGCCATTGGCTGAAGAAACCCAAATCGAAGGAAGTCTCTGGAGATCTGGAAAATTAAGCCTTATGGAATGCTTGAAATTGTACTTACTTCCATCAGAATCAGTGTCTTCAATGAGTTTAGGAATACATTCTGGAAAATATTTTTTTAATATCTTGCTCCTGTGGTACTTCATTTGTATGGCTGAATGGCGAATGGAATGGAACAAATGGAACTCAGTCACAAAGGCAGTAGCTTCCAGTGTCGTAGGAAAGAATGTTAGCTTCTGTAAAGGGGTTCTGAGGATGGTAACTAAGCCAAACCCTGTTCTTCCTTCATGTTCTGAATTGTTATAAAAAAAATTCTAGAGCAGCCTTTTAATTGCTGCTTGTAGGGGACCGCAGTAGGAGAACTTCTAGCAGTTGTAGCTTTTACTGCTGCGATGTTTGCGACGGTGATGTATTTAGAATTCCCCAAAGCAGCCTACGTGTACTTGGTCTTTCTATCCGGTGAACTGGTTTATACTGCGAGTTGCTGTGTAAGCACTTGCTTGATTGGATGGCGTACTGTGAACTACAAGCAAATTATGGTAAAGAGAAAGAATCTTCTTACAAATGACCTGATAGCAGTGCTGGTCGACCGACTTAGAAACTTAAACGAGTAATGTGGCTAATATTTTAGATTTTGAAACCAGCGAACGATTTTTTCGTCATGCTAATTGCTCCAATGATGACCTTTACCTACCAGTTTACTATTTATGAAACAAATGCGGATCAACGTGAATGGAAATATCTGGATTGGAATTGCTTAGGGCCTCTGGTGTCTTGCTCCTTGTGCATGTACATTGTCGTTAGATTCTTCATTATTCGGTTTAATGAAGGTTTGAAATTGTTATTAATTAAACAACCGCTTGCGAACAGCGTTTAAGTTTTGACACTATTCATAATTTCAGCTCAAGGATCCGATCGGTGTGGTGTGACACTTCCTATTTTTCAAAAGCATGTTAACAAAAGCTCCAGTGGCAAGAACAGCAAGTTTCCCACGGGTTCAACAATACTGGCATTGTAAACCCCTTTGAAGGCCCACACTGCACCAATTACTTTTTGTACCATGTTTTTTACTGGTAATTTTTGTATAGCCTAAAAGAAGCTTGAAAGTCATAGTCGATCTACTACGATGATAATTTTTTGTATGAATCATCGAGGCTGACCTGAATTATTACAAATAAATCTGCAATCTTACATTTCTTTGTTCAATTTAAGTTACATCGTGTAAATTATATGAAATATAGTGATCCTTCGTCTATGATACAGAGTCATTTCCCATAAATCACAAAACAGAAACCTCAAGCGTTCAAGCGATTCACCGTCAGTTTGGCAAGTTTGTTTTGGCAAGTTTTTAAATGGTGCTTTGCTTTGCAAAGTGGCAAGACATGAATTTATGAACCAACGGAGTGATCTTTCAATAATTCAACATATATTAACGTTGATCTTTAACTACTCTTAAACTTCAACTCTTTGTTCACAATAATAATACTTTTTAATTGCTTTTTATTCGGTCACTCTTTTAGAATACGTGTATCTGCAATAAGCCAACTTCGAAGTACTCTTAGTACTACTATAGTATTCAACGTAGGCATGAAGATCCCATCATTAATAATTAGAATTAGAGAAGGTTCGAGTAGGACTGAAGACTGTCGACCAAGGCGGTCGAGCTTGCTGTCGACTGACTGTCGTATAGTTGAGGAAACGAACAAGGAATATGAAAATATGCAGATTGAGCTGATAAGCTAATCATTTTTACAATCTTCCCACTTTGCGTTTTACAAAATTAAAATCTTGCCACAGTGAGGTTTTTATTAATTTGCTACTTGCCAAACTGAAGTAACTCCTTTATGGACTGAGTTTACATGGATACCACAAAGAAAAAAGTTAATCCATTTCATTCATTCAACCACGATAAAAACGGCAAGTGGGACTCGAAAAATACAGGAATAGATTCTTTTTTTTACTACCAAAAGCTATCTTTATGTACGATTAAATAATAATGGCTGACAATATTAACACAACGACTTCGACAGTAAGACCACCGGTCAAAGCTAAAAGAAAGGTTAGCTGGGACACTTATGGATGGCCATGTTCCTGCTCCATAGTAAACCTCTCAACTTACGGTCTCATCTTTCGTGCCCTATTCTACCGGATTTGGTTGTATCGGAAGCACAATATTTTTATAACTCTTTTGCAAATCCTTATACCATGCCTGCTCATCATTGGAGGTGCTTACATCCAGGCAGACTTACTACCGAGGCAAAAGACTTTCAAAACATGGACCAATTACCCTATAACTACAGAAAAAGTGAGGGTAGTTCACGTAAAATAAATGGTGTAAAATGCTCAAAATTTGTTTTATACTTAATCAATCATGTTTCAGATGCTTTATGATGGGATATGTGGTGAGAAATGCAACTTCGGTGAGCCCTATATAATCAGCTACTACCCCCAGTCCTCCTTTACAGACGAACTGGTCAAAGTGATGAAGCAGGAAGTTTTATCTTTACAAACTTACCTAGGTGGTTATTACCGAGTTAATGATGATTAATTTGATACTATAACTTGCATACAATAGCACTAATTTAATTACAATCCGTGCACAGAGTTTACGCCTGTAAAAACGGAAAGAAAGATAGTACAGTTGGCAGTTCGCTATCATCTTAAAAACAAGACAAGCAAATACATTGGGGGGATAATATTTGACCTTAACCCACACGGAGTGTTCTCTCCTCCCCCAAAATTAAAATTCGTCCTTCGGATGGCCCAATACATCCCTAGACAGATACAGCCATTCGCATCTTTTTCCCATGAAAGGAACTACCGTAATCGTCGACCATTCTTAACTAATTTTTCAAAGGGTAATTAAAATGATTAATCCCCATTTATAATTGCTCCAATATAGCCCAACATTACACACCTCTAATGGGAATAGAGTTGGCCGTCACAAGAGCCTACATGAGGTTAATAGAAGCAGAGGCAGCTAAGAAAAAGCCACCTGGCAAAGTCCCCCATTCTGCTAAACCTCTACAAAATATAGAGTCCATAAACGTCCAACCCTTTCCCTACCCCCCGCACGGGGAATATAGAGGTCAAGGCGAACATAAATTCAATTGGATAATTACTTCAAGTATTGTCCTGGGCATGACCGTGGTTGTCTTTTCATTTGTCCGTGGCCCAGTTTCAGAGAAAGAAACGGGATTTAAAGTATTTTTTTCTGTTCAATTTACGTTTCAGTTTTTAATCTTAGAAATGAATGACATGGTTTATTTTCATACAGTTAGGACTGAGGTTAATGGGCCTCCCCCAGTCGGCATTTTGGTTCGGGTGGATTCTAAACCAACTAATTGTACAAGTTGTAACCCTAAGCATCCAAGTTGCCCTACTCTTTGTGGAGTTTAATGAGAGTTCTGGACCTCTGGTATTACACGGGCAATATTCCCTGTGGTTCGTGACTTTGATGCTATATACACTTGCTTCGCTAAGTTTTTTTTGCTGCCTTGCATCCTTTTTTAAAAGAAGTAAGGAAATTTAACTTTTGGCAAGAAGTGTTTGATGAATATTATATTATTACCTATATTTATTTACTCTTGTACCCTTCTGTATCTGCATAGGTGTAATGGCAACTTACGTTGTGGCAACAACTTGGCTTCTAACTTATTATTTTGTTGATGTCTACATTCCGTCTTATGACGCAGACATATCTACAGCATCAAAATTCGCCATTTGCCTTCTCCCCAATGGAGGGCTACTGTGGGCAATAATGCTCCTTACAACCTCTTCAATAGATGACTGGCAGAGTTTGAATCAACCGTTGAGTTCCAACGGGGTTACCCTCGCCTACATTATGACGATGTTTGTTTTTGAATTTTGCTTCTACTTTTCGCTGACAATTTACATCGACAACCTCAAGCCAGGACCTTTTGAGTCGATTCAACCATGGAATTACTTTTTTGATGTGAGGATTTCAATTTCATCCAATTGTTGACATAATGGCACGTTTGGTTATGTCACGTTTTCTAAACTTTGTAATCTAGGGTATAAAATGCAAATATGGTAAAGACCGTCACCGATCGACGAGCTTGAAGCGAAATACCGAATCTCAAGTTCCTAGTATCGAATTTCAAGAAATTAGTAAAACGTATCATAGGGTGAAAGGAGTTTATGCAGTTGATAATGTTAGCCTGAATATTTACCCTGGGAAGATCACAGTATTGTTAGGTAAAAATGGAATTCGCATAGGGTTGTTTTTGTTTTAGAAATAACAGTTAAAAACTAAACTTTGCTTTAAACTTTGTGAAGGACACAGCGGAGCAGGAAAGAGTACCCTAGTACGATTGCTTTGCGGTAATTCGCTGATTACCGAAACTACTTCGTTTAGCCATTTTTCGCATTTAGATGGATTCATTTAGCTACATTAATTTATCTTTACGGTTGTAGGAGAATATTTCCCTAGCTCGGGAACCGCTTTTGTCAACGGATACGATATCAGATACTATCGACCCAAAGCCTCTAGATATATTAGCGTTTGCTTTCAGCGAAACCTCCTGTGCGAATATCTCACTGTTACGGAACATTTACTATTAATCGCAAAAGTGAGTACACTATTTATTTCATGACGTTATTTGTAATTCTGAAAGTTCGTAAAACTCAAAGAGCTCTTTATAACTATTCGAAAGCTGAAAGGTGTACATTGCTCAAAAAGGAAACAAGCAGTTCGAAAGTTGCTGACAAAATTTGATCTCACGGGAGTAAAAAATACTACAACGAAGCATTTATTATCTCATGAAAAACGACTATTATCCTTGGCCCTTGCCCTAGTAGGAAATACTCCCGTAAGTTCCCAGACCTCCCAACCTGGTTGTTGAGTTTTTTCAGAAATGTGCATTACAACCTTTTACTCAAGATTTCTGGAAACGCTAAAATGTAGTGAATCCAAGAATCTTGCCTTTTACTCCCATGCATTACTTCCTTTGCAGATAATTATACTGGACAATGCAACTACTGGACTTGAGCCAGAACTAAAAATTCAAATATGGAACTATCTTAAGGTAGTTTATCCGATGCTAAGTTTGGAAATCTGGATTTTTTAATTGAAAACTAATCTATTTTTTCTAGGAACTGCGAGATAGTGGGCACACCTTACTAGTAACCACAGCATGTATGGATGAAGCCTACATGATAGGCGATAGAATAGCGTTAATGAGTAAAGGAAAAATTGTCGGAACCGGAAGCGGTACACTGTTAGAGCGCCTTTATGGTACAAAATTGATGATGATGTCTGATATAATTTCTTAACATACATCCAACTAAACAAACCAAAATTCATGCAAACACTAGCAACTGGATATCACCTTAAAGTGGAACTTCAACCCGAAGCAAATAAGAATGAACTCGAAGATTTTGTTAAGTCTTGCATTCAAACAACTGGTCAATTTGAAAGCAGACCCCTGAGAATAAGCCGAGCGATGGATCTAGCCGATGTCGATGCCGATACAGACCAAAGCGAGGAACTGGATATGGATGCTGAGAGTTTTTATTTGGCCTGCGATAAGCGAAGATCAAATTTGGCCAACCCTTCCGTAACGGTTATGAAAAGCCAGGGCGCTTTCAAAGTCGACATGGCGAGACATAGAATTGGAACTGATGATGGGGACGAAGCAAAAAATTCGCTGCTTCTTTTGCTACCGAAGAGGGAAACTGCCCACTTTTACAAGTTGTTTTCCGCGTTACAGGAAGATGCAATACGAACAAAATATGGGATCATAGGCTATCGCTTGAAACTTTATACGATGGAGGAGGCCTTTTTAGAGTAAGTTTATGTCGTATGCAATAACGGCAGATCATCAGAGTAATTTGTAATTTACTAATGTTTATGCCTGAGTAGAATTGATCAATATATGGAACTTAACGACGACTCCGCGTCCTTGTCACTATTTGACGAAGACATTGAAGCTCCTATAGTACCTGTAAGCAGTCCGCTGCAGATACCTTCTCTTAAAATGCAGAGCTGGGCTTCGACCACTTGTCTTGGCTTACATCGCCTAGGAGCGTTAATAACTAAACGATTCATGTGGATTAAAGGACGCTGGTTGTACTGTAGTGTTCAGGTACAAGATAGTCCTAATGAAATTAGGCCTTTTTTTTGTAGTATTTGTTGCAAGGACGGAAGCAAGTAAAAGTAATATATTTTTTTAAACTTTAGATTCTAGTTCCGCTGCTTTTGCTCATATTCACCATTGGAGTTACGAACGAATATTACGATACATCTACTGAGCCTTATATTCTGAATTATGACTTGAAAAATATGTTTCCTCGTGTTAATGCTTATTACAGACACAGCAAGACGAGTGGTGTTGCAGTAAATGAGAAATGTTTAGCGTTTCCTGTATCAGTTTGCATTTATCTCAAACCATAGTATTTAATAATGTATTTTTAATAATTAGGACTTGATCAGTACCTACAAAGCAGAAGTTGCCAAACGTGGCCAGGTTCCAATTGATATAGACGAAGAAACCTTCCTTGCCCATTTCGGGAAGTTAAACAATAAAGCGGACCTACGTCCACAAATGTATCAACAATTGGTGATCGGAGCTGACTTCTCTAATGAAGCTAACCCAGTGGCTATGTTCTCTACCGCAGCCTTCCACGCAGGGCCTTTATCCTTGATGCATTTGCTAAATGCGGTTCTGAAATATCGGTACGACCATGATGACCCTGCAGTTGAGTTTTCTATTCAATGTTCAAGTCACCCAATTGATCACACCGATGCTGTAAGTCAAGTATGAGATTAAATGTAAATTAAGTTAAACTGTTAAACATTCTAAAGATTTGGTTTCTGCTAATTTAACAAGGCCTTGCTGAAGTTTTATGCCACAAAAGATGAAAGCTACGTTATGGAGTCATCCATGACCTTCGCAATTATTCTAGGGTTCGGGTTTTTTGTATTTGCATCCGGTTTTGTGACACAGCCAGCAGGAGAACGACTATCAGAAGTAAAACATAGGGAGAAATGCTTTGTTACCTTAATTGTTCGAGCATTGTAGTATATCTTCGATTAACGAATTGACAATGACCATCTTTTCAACATTTTTAGCTCAAGAGACTTCAATTAAATACTTCAGTAAATCCCTTATCCTACTGGTTTGCGATGTTTATCGTGGATTTTATTGCTAGCATTATTACAGCATGTTTGCTAGTTGGTGCTTTATGGTATTTCCCACCGCATTCTACCTTCCAAGATTTACTATTCATACGTAAGTTAATACTTGAATTAACTAAACAATTATATAGTATATGTTGACCCTACCCTATCCCTACAACTCATAATGCGGCCAACTGTAACTTTTATTTGCAGAGCACTTTTTCATATTTTGGCTGCTCGCGAGTTACAGCTCTATAATGCTTTCCTACATCTTCAGCTTTCATTTTAAAAGGTCCAGTACCAGCTTTTACGGAATGTTGTCCTGCAATCAAGTCGCAGGTAGCGATAGAAAAGTTCATGTCAGATACTTCTATTAGTTGGTATGTTGGTTTAGTTAGCGACTAACTAATCCTGTAAACTTGTTTCAGGCTTATTCATGTTTCTCCTAGCAAAAACATTTGTTCCGACCTTTCCGGGCAGGTTGAGCATGCTTGTGCTGCATATGCTGCAGCCATACTGTATTCCAGCCGGCTTGTACAATCTTTTCACACTTGCCCTGAGAAATGCTCGGTGTAAGCTTATGTCAAAGGTCGTACTGGATACTGTCTGTGATCGATCTTCCCATATATCAGGAATAGATAAATCATGTTGCGGTAAAGTTATATAAATAATACTTTAGCCAATACAAGACAATTCAATTTAGTTATATGCAGCATTGTTCCTAACAGACCGGAAATGCATTAAGAATGGAGACTGCAAAGAGCTACGACTTTATTTGGACTGGCAGCGATTGATAAATCCCGAAATCTTGGAGTCTTTTTTTCTAGAATTAATATGTCTTATAATTCATGCCATATTTTTGACATTCATACTTTATCTAAGTGAAAAGAGGATGCGATTGTGGTCACCTCGGGTAGCATCAACTCCACATGAAGGTCAAACAAATACTGCAGTAACTCCTGATGCTCAAAATACGAGGAAGAAAAAGAGGTCAAAAATTGATACGGAGTCTACAGACCATGAACGCTACATTGTTGAGAATGCCTTGAACTTGGGTAAGATTGTTTTATAGTCGTTAGTATGAACTTTGAAAGTCCATTTCAGATTATTGACTTTCATTTCATTGGGACGATTTTCAGATACAAATATCAAGGGAACTTTTTTCATTGCCAAAGGATTAACAAAACGAATACGAAATAGACAAATTATAACAAATATAACGTTTGTCGCAGAACCAGGGAAGCTATGTTGCATTGTAGGCCCTTCTGGGTCTGGGAAAACAGTATTATTCCAAGTTTTAGCAAAAATAAGAGCTCACTGCGACGGAGATGTGTATTTTAACAAAAGTAGTTTGAAAGCATCAAACGTTGAAAAGGTATCTTGGAAAAAAGTAACTGTAGATAAAATAGATAAGGAGAGTAATAATGCTTTAATGAATTCATGCAGTTTTTCTCAAAAATTGGCTTCTGCCCTTCAACCGATATCACCATTCCGCGAATGACTGGCTTGCAAACACTAAAGCTTTTTGGTAGATTAAAAGGAGTTCATGAAAATATTCTAGAGGAACGGACAGCTTTATGGATAAAGCAACTAGGTGAGGTTTTAGTTTAGGTTAGATTTAGTTGTTTATTACTTGCAGCTTTTGTTGTCTTAATCACCGCGACGGTCTACTTTTTGGACTAGGGCTCGAGAAAGAGTTACCTGGTAAATGCGAATTTTATTCTGACAGTGCTAAACGCAGACTGGCAATCGCATGTTGTATGATTGGAGATCCCAAAGTTATCATACTGGACGAGCCCCTGAAAGACTTAGATCCGGCTTCACGCATGAAGTTTTGGGTGGCAATAGAACATTTTCTAGCGTTAAAGAAAATCGTTATTATATTTTCGTCAGAGTAAGTCTTAACATATCGTTAAATTTTTTTCCACTAGATCAATTCATACGATCCTTATTACCAGTCTGCATGAAACTAAACTAATATGTTTCAGTGTCCACAGCGTGCAATGGCACTGCAGCAAACTGCTAATTCTAGTAAACGGCCATCTCCGGTACGCAAAATCTCCTATGGAAATGATTAAAGAAACCAACATCGGTAGCTCAGTGACTTTAAGCATGCGGCTTCGAACGGATTCCAATGCTAAAATTACATTTCAGTCGTACGTGGAATTAAAACGGAGAATTCAGAAAGCGATACCTGCAGCTGTCTTACAAGAAGAGCTCCATGTAATACATGCTAATTAATGTTAAAATTGTACTGCTCATCTGATGATACATTACTTCAACGTTCAGTTTTATGTGACTTTCTTTAATCTCTTGGCAGGACTCCTTGCTATACAGAATCTCACAAGAGAGCGCACAGTCACAGTGGTCTGAATTATTTGGGAATGTGGAAAAAATTAAGGAAGAATATCTAGAACTCATTCAAGATTATGAAATTCGAGAAACAGTTCTTAAAGATGTGTATAATGCTTTCGCAGCTAACCAACACAAGTACAGAAGTCCTCCAACTACCTGGGATGAGTTTTGCTTTACATACTGCTAAATAAGCTTTGTACTAAACTTTAGTAAACTTGACTATGGATGGAGCAATAAAAAAATAAACGTCAACTGAAAAATATAATTTTATTATTAAGTACGAATGAGTTAATCAGTATTACAATGAGCATGAATTATAGTATTACCTTTATGAAAATGTAAAGTTCTTTCTCATCACTTTTATGCTCGAATAACGTGTGGAGAGGTTAAATTATGGCTGATTTAGATCAGATAAGGTGATGTTAAATTAAAGAATGTTGTAAAGGAATCCACCAATGAAACCCCCAACAGAGACAGAATGACTTTGAACCCACTTTTTAGCGTTTTGAATTCTTATTTCAGAGGCTTCATCCAGATCTTCAACGACTTGCCCATCTTCTCGCACTAAACTCTCGTTGATCTGATCTTCAGTTGTTCTTTGAAGTTCTTCGTAAATTCCACTCCAATTCACATCAACGTATCCCTTTCGGGTTGCATAAGCAACCATGAGGCCTCCACCCCCTAAAGCTGTTAAAGCAGTTTTTCCAAAGTTCTTCAGTAAATAGGCCCCAATCCATCCTGCAGTTCCCCCCAATGCCAGGTGGTTAGTTATATGCAAGCCTTCTATCATCCGACTCCTCACTTGGTCAACTTCAATTCGAGATGTTATTTCTGTCGTAGATCGTTTCAGTCAGTTCCATGTATGTTTTAAGTTATCCAATATATTATAGAACTTAATTTAGAGCTTCATACCTCGAATGAATACGAAGGTACTCTCCGGTAAAATCTGGACCCCTTCAGCAACTTCTCTACTAGGAGATTCCCCCACGACCGAATTCTTTCCAATGACCTCCATTTCTCTACCTTCAGTCGTAACACAAGGATAACTGCTATTTTCAAATTGTGTCTGATTTGAATGCTGGCTAAATACTGAATTATAAAAGCTTGCTTTCGTCCCCGAAGAGTTTTCTAGATCTAACAATGCCTTAACTTGAGATTTTGCCTTAAGGATTTGTCTATCCTTCTGTTGGAGTTCCAGTTTAAGTTCAGAGTTTTCTTGGAAAACTTCTTCCAGTGTGGTGCGAAGTTGAGATGCGTCCAAGCTTTCGAATTCTGAGATATTCAAGCGACTAGAGCATAGCAGAGGGCTGTCTCCAATTTCAGACATATCTTCAAGAATATCTTCATGAATACTTGAGCGTGGAGATCGTTGTAAGTATTCACTGAAACGTCGCCGGACAGGTCTATTGGCCGTGGGTCTGTTTATTATTCGACCTCCTGAAGAAACTATAGGAGAACCTGTTGTCGATCCAGCAGTGAAGGACACGGATCGGATCTCCGTTTTTGTCTTCAAAACATCCCCTTGGTCATGAGAGCGGCTGAATGGGGATGAATCTACTAGGTTGCTTGTAAAATCTTCCATGTTGTCTTCTAAAATCGAGCTTACTTTGTAGCGCTGACGAAAGTTTCAATTTTTACTTGTGTATGATATAGTTTTTGTAACAAAATGTTCGTGATAATTTACTTTGAGCGGATCTGTTACGAGGGGTTGAAAACTCAACCATTGGATATTCCTTGTTGACATGGTATTTAAAAAACTTTATGGGGGTCTAAGGGATTAAAAAGCAGTTGGGGTCACACATGAATCGTATGCAACGTCAATCGGCCAAAAAGCTGGCTCTGGATTCTAGTATAAAGGGGCAACCCCAGGCACGGTCAGATTTTTTTCAGTATGCTACCCTACTGAATATTGTAATTTGTTTCTTAAAGCCTAATTATTAAACGACTATTAAGCATTTTTACTTTATAAAGGACTTTGAAAGCAGAATACAGCTTTTATTGAATTGATTTCTTGTCGTAGCGGATGGATGTTTACTATTTTGCATGGATGTTTATAATTAGATCTCCTTGATTGGTACAAATTACTGTCTAGCGATGAGTTGACAAGATTCCAGTAAGGAAGCCAGCACAGAAGCCCCCAATAGCATATGGGTATTTATTTAAAATGTGATTTCTTGGGGAGGTCCTGATCACTGCGGTTTTGAGTGCAGCAATTCCTCCATCCCCACTTGAAGCCTTTGAATCCTCGGTCTGTGAAGGCGTATTTCCATCTCCGGAAGTAGTTTGCTCTGCAACCAACGAATAACTGCCAAAACAGTCTTCTTCGATCTTTTTCCAATTAAAATCCACAAATCCACCTCGAGATCCCATAAAAATCAAAAGCCCTCCACCACTCATAGCCATACAAAGATTCCATCCAAAGTTTTTAATCGCATAAGCTCCCAGCCAACCTGCAAAGGAACCTACGAGGATCTGGTTGCACTCTGCGGTTGTTGTAAATAGCACAGTTTGTGAAGCTGGGCAATCGCTGCTTGAATTTTTTAGGCTTGCCCTTGGATTGTCAGAGGCTACTAAAAACGAAAAGAAACAAGTTTAATAGTCTCCAATTGATGAATTAGAATAGAACGTCTTAAAAAGAGTGAGCTTGAATCTTACCCTTCATCATGCTACATATCTCCTTAAGTATCTCCGCCTCACTAACCACTATACGATGATTAGACAGGCGATTAACAGTTGCTGCAAATTGTTCAATTATCTTCTGCTTACTATCATTATCCCGGAGCAAGGTCGAGTTTCTCTGTTCCAATAGTTCTATAATACATTGAAGGGCTCGTACTCTTTCAAGATCTTCAACCTTATCCGTCACTTTAGGGATTCCTTTTAACACGATACTATTAGAATTTAGTTCGTCGCAGTCCGTTTGACTCGAGGCTGTTGAGGAGCATTTTGATGGTACTCGTTTATCATGAAACGTGGTTTTTAAGACTCGTTCATTAGAATCATGACTGGCCAGCATTTCAGTTACGGATTTGTAGGATTGAAAAAAATTCTCATGAGGGCGGAGGACTTGTAAGACTTTATTGCGATTGGAAACTTCAGGTTCGGAAGTCACAGTTCGGCGATGATGTTGACATTCCTCCTTACCATTCTCGGTGTCTAGTTCCGGAGCGCTGCATATATTCATAGCATGAAGGGAGTCCTCTTGGCTTTCATAGCTTATTGAGTCTAAAGATATTGTGTGATCTCCGTCAGGGTGACTTTTTTCAATGAGGGCTTCTTGCTTTCGATTACGAAGCTTACTGGTAGCTTCGCAGCCTTCGGGTTGTAGTTTAATATCTCCGGCTTCCCCTTCGTAATTTTTTGAAGTAGAGCTCTCGTCAGTTTTAGGAAATTCCTCCCGTTTGGAAAAACTGGTTGAAGACGTAACCTGAGGTAAATTGATTAACTTTCCTATAGGCATCGTAGCATATTTTATTTTACTGGTTGGATTGATTTGTTCCTTCTTTTATACAAAAAAATTTAATTATGAAGAATGCGTGCAGAGGCAATTTTTTTAAATCGGGCTAAATTTTTATAGGGACGAGGGCAATTAATTTGATAAGCAATACAGGTAAAAAAGCCTTGGAAACTTGTCTTTACATAAGGCAGAAAGTCAGATCTAGCTTGAATAGAAGTTTAGCTTATTCAACATGAGCATAGTCAAGTAATGCTTTTCATCATCATGCGTCCTTCTACTACCATAATCCAAGGTCTGCTATGATGCATAGTAAATGGTGACATCAAAATCAAAATACACGCTTCCCGTAAAAGTGTGAGGAGGTTTCCAGAGTCATAAATGCTATCAAACTGGAAGAAAAAGTGGCGTCGCTGGCGTCTCAAACCAATACAACGGTACTACTTCGAAATCAAGGAGAACCCCACCCACCCCTTTGAGGATCTTGGTGACGGGATTTTTTACCTACTCCTAAGAAGTGATCAATTTGTATTTGGCCTTGCTGCAATTTTCATCGCAACCGTTTGCTTCACAATCTTCAGCATTCAAATCGGCGTGTTCAGCTTTCCAATGGCTGTGTTTTTAACGGTTATAGGCTACGGAATGCTTTGCTTGTATGGTCACTTCGGATCTAAGGAGCTGATAATTTCAAGGCATGGAGGATACTTATTGAGAATAAAAGGAAATGGAAAGATCCTCTCTGAAGAGCCCATAAACAACATTTACATTAAATTACAAAAGAAATACGATACCAATCAGATGCCTCACTACTTTCTAATACTTGGAGGGTACAATCTGGATGATATTCGGATGACGGGATTTACTGCTCTTGTTAAAAGTCTAAGGGTTCTTGGAAAGGGAGTTGCCAGCAGGGTTGGGCTGAATTACTTTGATGTTGAGGAAACCTCAGCACATCACAAGATTATTCACCACCCAGAACGATCTTATATGCGCCCTCAGGACGATGAAATAGCCAACTTCCTATACTTGCATGGAATCACTGACAATTTTTTACGCGAGGCTCGAGAACTTGAAGGCATCCCTGAGGATTCAGATGTCGTTCCGGCACGAATTGTTATGCTTTTAGCCAATCAGGCCAAACCGCATTTTAAACGGCCTGAAGATCGGAACCCCTCTGAACGGGGTCATGAAACGCACAAAGCAATGGTCGTCACGGAAGATGAACGGGACTCAAAAACTACCATTCTGGAGAAAAGGATGGAGAAAAAAAAATCTGACAATAAATAAGGTGCAATGATATAGCTGTTATAACTGTTGGTTAGAAAACGAATTGTTAATTTATTTCTCCATTCCTTTGTTGTTCACTAATAGTAAATGAGCTGGTTAGACATGACAATAAAAACATTCAAATATCAGCACATGATGTTAAAGGTTTGTGCTTAGTGAAATAATTAATACAGATGAAATGATGTCAATGATTTAAATGCCAATCCTTTCAAATATATTAAAAGTAAGCCACTTAATTAACGTCATACAAAGTCTCCAATTTCATCTATGTCCAAACCATTTTATTACGACACGAATCACAATAAATTCATCACCGAGATTTCATTTAAAGCTTCATAATTCATAAACCATCTTCAATTAAAGTTTTAACAATCACAGGGTTTTCAATGATGTTTACATTTCTTTCAAATCCTTTGAGACCTCGGCAAGATTTTCAAATGTCTTCTTACAAGCATCCACATACGATGTACAATAGTAAGGAATCTTATACTTATCTGCTAAAGCTTTAACCCTGTCTCGCACCATGGGATGACGAAATTGAGGCATAGTTGGAAAACAGTGGTGCTCCACCTGATAATTCAAATATGACATCCACCAATCGCACCACCAACTAGGCTCAATGTCCATCGTATGAAGTAGAGCATATTCAAACCAGTGAACAGGCCCTTCCGTAACAGCCAAATGGGTGTGACTGAGAGAAAAGTTTCCAAAAATGTAGATCGATGCGAGCCAAAGCGCCATGATGTAGTTGACGAACCCAATCTGATACGCCACAAGGTAATGCAGCCCCATAAAGACCAACTGGTTATAAGTCCCCTTCATGATAACGTATCGTGGATGCAAATACAATTTCCACATTGTTGAAACCAACAAAGTATCAACAAGGAGGAAAAGGATTGCCTGGTTCTGAACGAAGAAGCTCTTTCCATTCTTAGGGTTCTTTACAACCTTCTTGTTAAAGGCTAATAGAGGAAGGGTTTCCAGATCTACGTCATGCTTGAGCCTCTGTGGCATGGCGTGATGACGATTGTGCTGACTTGACCACCAAGTTGAGGACATACCATCTCCGAATCCTGAAAAAAGTTATGAAAATACTGTAAATAACTAGCATACACACCTGTTAGGCATCCTAATATCTTCGATGGTCTAATTTGCAAGGGGGAACTAACAACGGGAAATTATATCCGGAAATACGGTAGGGTTTCGCAGCAGAGTTCCCATAATAATCTGCATATACAAACCATAGATAACAGCTTGAAGGAATCTATCAACATTCGGCCTTCCGGTAAGTGAATGATGACCCCCTTCGTGCTGGAGCCATCCACTTCGTCCCAAAAAGAGAGAAAGACTTAGCACTCCTACCGCATTTAGTAAAGTGGTCTGGAATGATATGAGATACACTCCAAGGACAAGGAATGCTATAAGTTCGGAAATCCGATAAATCACATGAGGAATTGAAGGTACAAAAAATCCTTCCGCTTCTAATTCACGATGAAGTTTTTGGAAATCTTCCGTCATCGCCTTATGTCTTTGGATGGTTTCCTTATCCAGCCCAACTATAATTTTACATTTGAGTATTATGTAACCGACCCATACTGTCTGGCTGTGGCTACCCCATTTAATTTCTTAAATTCTTACGGTCTTCAGCCGTGGCAGGCCTCTTTTTCAACGAGCCCATGATCCCCATAACCCTTTTCGTAGATCTTTGATGAAACTCCTGGACAGCCAGGGTAGCATCCTCCCCTTTTTTGGTATAAAATTCAATTATTTTGCCACCAGGGTGACGCCTAACCCATTCTGTCACGTCGTAGAAGTACCCTTCATAAAGGATCTCTTTCCGTTCAGGGATTATGGCTTCTGGAGGGGCAGAATCACTTAGTACGTTGGGGGCCATTATAATTAGCTGCAGCCTGATGGTCGTCTGAGTTTTTTCAAACTTCAATTCCCTATAAAGAAAACATATTTCGAATCACACATTGTTTTCATGTAGGGGAAGTGTACGCAGAGTAAGCATGGCATTTGTGCAAGTATTTGGACATTAGGAGTTGCCCATTTACAATAACTTCCAAATAACTTTTTTTGCATCCCAAAAAGTTACCTTTTAGGTTTTTGAAGTTAATGCAATCTTTGATAGATCGTTGAACGAATGCCTATGAATTATTCTTCCAATGCATGTAAGGAACGGTTGGAAATATGCGTAGGGCACACGACTTATAATTTACTTTATTAAAACTAAATAATAAATCGTAGTGCCGGTTATTCCCAGGAAAAGAATGTAACAACCCGGCTGTCATGCAATGGCTATATTGCATTTCATTCAATCTTTTATTGAACAAGATGAGTAGCTCTGCTAAATACCTCATTCGTACTCGTTCAGGGTTTCTATAATGTTGACGTAGGTTGACCTTCAGTACAACAGCTCGTATGATCATGAAAAATTTGGCAATCCTGTTCATTTTATGAGTGAATGCGTTGACTATGGTCAATTCATGATTATGAATGATGTACTTCAAATTTCATTAGTTTTGCAAATTAATCAGAAAACATTTTAAGTGATGAGAAAGAGAAATGAACCTACAAAACCGTTTAGCCATAGACAAAGTATAATACTTTGTCTATGCCGTTTACACAGATTTAGGGCTTTAGCTTTTTCGTATCTTTTAATGAAAGGAGAGATCTAGATTATCCTAATCAATAAATTCCTCCTCCATTCGAGTTCAGTTATTTAAAATTCAAATGGTAGAATTTCAGTACTACATTGCAGATGCAAAATTAGTAGATATTTACATTACCCGTACAATTAAATCTCCTTTGCCTCCCAGATGCAAAATGGCTTATTTAATTAGATTATATTCATTTAGATTTTAAAATCTTCAAAATATGTCTTACACCTTGAAATCAACTCTAAGTACTAAATAAACTACGGCATACTTTAATACTTTTGTACTCTTAAGAACGCAGACGAATTAGTTCATCATCATATCATAAAAACCAGTTTCAAATGCTAAAAAAAAGGATATGCTATGAATCTACAGGACATTATGTTGTTAGGGCTCAGCAAATTCTCTCTAAGTGGATATGCTCTACAAGAGCAGATAGTAATTGAATGTTTTGCCATTTATGCAATTTTAGAAGACTAATGAACATTTTTGTTCGAGATTTTAAGTTAAAATCCAGCAATAAATATATTTATGCTACTAACTTCTCCTAAGAACTTTGCTTACATACTGCTTTATGAAGTAAAAATTATGTGTGATTTTATTTAAATACCTGCAGGTAAAATGATGATTAGGTCAATTCCACATGTAAACCTTGTTGAAAAAAGATGTGAGGATTAAGTGATTAAACCACCACCAGCGAGCATCAGAGACCGTGTGAAATAAGTTGATAATTCAGAATGAATTGCTCTTTGCTCCATGAGCTTGTCATTTAATATCCTAACTATAAATAATGGCATTATATAACCAGGGTTCATAGGTTTATCTTCATACTGTCTGTCGAATACTATGAATGCATGCAGGCAGGGTGCCGTTTTTGCAAATTGAAGGAGATTAGTATAATGTCCACTTAGCAGTAGTAGCATACTGAAGTTGGTTAGTGGATGATGTGATGAATGACGATGTTTGGCGTTAGCAACTTGGTTACTCAAGAATCCAAGTACTTGATAAGAACAGTCATCGTAGCATAATTGTGCATTATCATGGAAATACAAATTCGAGGGAGGAAAGAAAGTTCACTGGACGTCAGTAACAGGATAATAATGACAAAACCAAGCATTTCTTTTATTACAGTAATAACAAAGAGTTGATGTGAAAATATTTTACTGTGTTCCGTTTTTAAGAAGCTAGTAGCAAAATTTCAAAATTCTAGAAATACCAACTCTTAATTTTGTTTATTTTAAATTGGTTAGAATTTTACTACGCGTCATGTAAACCCCCGATAAACGCTGAATATTAAATGGTTGCTGCTTAGAATAACAATAGTAAAAATGCATGATTTACCAGGAAATCATTATTCTTCCGGATAATTCATGCAAGTAAGGAATGCATTTAGATAAACTTTCACTTATCGTGTGAATTCCACCTCTGGGTAACAGCGTTTATGACTGATTATAATGTAATTGAAAACTATTGATTAGTAAAGGTTTTGCATTGGCTTTTCGAAGCAGTACTGTGTGTAGTATCCATTAGTTTATTCATCGGCTTATTCATCATGCTTTTGGATTTAGAGAACACACGAGGTACACACAGTGGACATTTCCATTTTTTAGAAAGGGGGTACAGGGCAGAAAATACTGTTGCTTTTGTGCATTCTTACTCAGTGGCAGGTAATGATAATAATAATAGATACGGTTGTTTGACTTGACTTGACTCTTGTGAATTCATTCTCGTAATGCTAACGAGTTCCCTAACTACTAAGATAAAAATTAATACGTTTCAAAATTATGATAGAAACGGATCACATCAATTACATCACCGTGCATGCAGGTAGTTACAAACTTTGAGGAAGTACTTTGGTAGTTTAGTTATAATAATATTGGAAAACCAATGATGACGGTACTACTACATATCTGAGCTGGAATGAGGCCTTGAGCGCTGACGCCTTCGGGCCAACTCAGACTGGACGACTGGGCCCAGTGGAGGAGCCTTAGGACTTTGTGAAAGAGCTGAGTACGTGGCTTGAATGGCACTCTACAATTTAAAAATGTATTTATTAAAATGATATCTTTTCCAAGAGAAGTCATGTGGATATACTCTACGCGTATCTCCGTTTGCACGTTAATTCAACAAATCTTAGCGTGCTTAGAATTGAAAGGATTACGCCTTCACGATGAAATCAAGTGATACATAATGCAGACAAACAGCAGAAAGGGTTCAGTTTGATTTTGCGATTTGTACACTGTTTCCGACATTTACAATTTACGATTGTCAATTTACCTTTAAAGAAGCAGGGTATTCTATTGGATGAGATTGAGATGGTAATGTTTTCCGGTTTTTAATCCAGTTGTGGTGGGCAACATCTCTGGCCGTGGGCCGTTTGCTTGGGTCCACAGCCAACATCTTTCGTACGAGAAGTTTTGCCGGATCCGAGATAAACGCCCAGTTACCCGAGCTGACATCTATTTCTCCCGTCC